>KK114232.1:235657-256944 GCA_000611955.2 Stegodyphus mimosarum | reverse complement strand
CTTGAGCAAAATGATGATGATGTTTTTAAATTGAATTTTCGTTGCTTGGAGATGTAATATGGAGAGTTTTCTTTGTATAATTTATATATATATATATAATATATTACATTTCATAAATTGGATAATATTTAATTAATGCTGTATATACACACTACGTATCAAAAGCTGGACAGCATTTAATTAATAAATGCTATTCGTATCAAGTAGAATACTGTGAACATTAGAAAAATTCATCACCTTGGGAAGATATAACTGAAAATATAAACTTAGTAGTAAATCCAGTGTGTTCACTACAACTTGTCAGCTTTTAACTGGCAAAATAGACAGGTCAGAAACTGGATAATATTAATTTAATATACAAGGTTTCGTATTCTTTGGTAAATTAAACTAATGAGCTCTAGGAAGACTGTGGAAGAAGTCTCCTCTCTTATTATACAGACAAAATGAGAACAAGTATGTAAATGACCCTTTATTCGATCACAAAGTGTTCACAGACGATCCCACTTGGGTTTGTATAAGCCAACACTTTTGGCTTAACTTAAGCAAGTAATGCTAAACTTAAAATAAAATGTAATTAGAGTATCTTAACGGCTCACAGTATAATTTACACTCGCAGGAAGGCTCTGACTCGTAGAAACCAGAGGGACAAGCCTAATGGCTAATGGAAGCACTAAACGTCATAGAATCAAATCCCTATTAAGTCAAGGTAATAATGTGGCCTTGAAGTAAGCATAACACTCTCTAAAATCAGCTTTAAAAACCTTCGCTTAAACAGCACTTCCTTCTGTCTTAATATAAATAAAAGCGCACTATCCAATTTACATTCTGGCAGGAAAGCGTAGATGAAAAGGAGAGCGACAGAAAAGTTGCTTTAGCTCAAAATTAAATATTAGTCAAAATAAATAAATAAATACTCACAAATAAATAACATTAACGCCATGCAAAACATTGAAAACATGCGTACAACCAATGTCAGAAAAGTTCCAGGACATTTTTTTTTAATTTCTGAGTTTCCAGTGCTAAAAAGGAACAAATGTTGTTTTTATGTTACCTGGTATGTGATCTTACTTGACATGACCTTGGCCGTGTTTCCACGCAAATTTTTAAAGGACTGTGCTTAGCAGCACATTGCTCGGATTGTTGCCGCATTCGTTAAGGTGACATAATGGATGCTGATTGTGAGCAAAGAGTGAGCATTATATTCTGCGTTAAGCTCGGGAAAACCCTAGTGCAACGTGGAACGTCATTAAGCAAGCACATGCAGGCGAGACACTTTCAAGAAGTCGTGTTTCGCGTGGCACAAAAGGTTTCACGAAGGCAGAGATTCAGCGCAAGATGATCCCAAATTTGTCTCCCGTCTATAGCACACACCACTGCAAATGTGGACTGTGTAAGCCAGTTATTGCAAGAAAACAGTCGTGTAATTGTACGTATGATATCAGAAGAACTGAATTTGAATCGTGATGTGTGTCATAAGATCTTACGCGAAGATTTAGAGAAACGAAAACTTGATGCAAGAGTTGTCCGTCACTCACTAACAGATGAACAGAAAGGGGAAAGACGAAGAATTTCTGCTAAACTGTTGGGTAGAGTCAGATGTGATCCTACGTTTGTGTCAAAGATTATTATGATTTTTTCTTGTTTGTGTGAGTGAAAAGGTGACTGAAAGGAAAGTTTCTTCAGGATTATTGCAGACATCCAACGGGCTGTGACAAACGAGCTTGCAAGCATCGCAGTTGAAGATATCCCTGCTTCCTTCCAAGACCTCCAGAAACATTGGAAGTTGTGCATAGATAGCGAAGGAAACTACCTTGATAGCAGCTTTACTTGGTACATGCAATTTTACAATTACTTTACTTGGTACATGCAATTTAGGATATGTATTAAATTTATATATAAAGTTGTTCTAATACAGGTATTTTGACAAAAATCGGACTTTTTCTGAAGAGACATGCCAATTGTTTTTCCAAATTTCGATTCTACGACTCAAATTATGCTAAATTGTTAAGTTTTGTAAAAATCGCACGAGTAGTTTTTAAAAAATTAGCTCTCAATATTTTAGCTTCTGAATGTTAATTGAATTTGATATATGTTTAATATTTGACCGTAATTTGAGTCGTAGAATCGAAATATGGAAAAAATGTGGCAGGTCATTTCAGAAAATATCCCATTTTGTGTCAAAATGCCCATGTTAGAACAATGCTATGTATAAATCTAATAGATATCCGAAGTTGTGCTTTCGAGACATAAAAAGAGGAATTTGAATTTACTCAATCGGCCCAGCAGAACAGGAGATATAGAACTTCCCCCTTTTTTTCGCAGTGTACATGTAGACGGATAGATAGATAAAACAACTAAGTATAATTAAAATAATTACTGCTCCGGATAGACTGCTGATTCTCTAGGTCTAGGTCTAAGGATTTGTGGATATTCAACATTTTTATACCTTGCTGGTCTCCATTACATAAAGAGAATCTTGAATACTCAAAGATCTCTTTTATCCAATATTTGATTCTTAGGTATATACTTAAGCTACACGTTCTTCATAATACGTTATTAGACGTATTATAAAGAAATAACGGACAGTCCTCAAATTGAAAGCTTGAGTGTCAAAGTTTGGCATCTGTAAAACACACAAAGCGAAAAATGTTTTCGGAAAGCATGAGCTCGTTTTAGTACTATGATATAATGGAAATGCAATAAATATGATATACTGAGAATACAGTACAACATACGTACTGAATTCCTTAAATAATAATTAAGGTTCAAAATCGCTGAAACAACCTTGTATTTTGCGTACATTTATTAAAACAGCCAATTGATTTCGCGGGCAGCTACAGGTCCCTCCTGATCAGGAGAACGAAATTTCTAGAATTTTTTTTCTAGGAATTTCGTTTCTAGAAGTTTCGAATAATAGTTGAATAAACTAAATATTATAACTGATTGCAGTCTGTGATTTCTGACATTAAACTAACATACCGCTAGATAAATGAGGATATAAAAAGCCACTTTCTTAAAGAATTATTAGCTTGAAAAGAGATTGCTGTTTCATGTACACTCACGTTTGTGAAAATTGCAACACCATGAAGGACTTACGCGAGTGAGCTGAAATTTTCAGGAAATGCAAAGTAGCGCATGATATGCAAATGATTAGAATTGCAAATCCGTAGCGCATGCGTATGCTGAGCAGCGCCCTCTGAACGGCTGATGGATCCGAATAAATAGACGGCTGTAGCGAGGCGTGTATGGTTATCGGTGGTTATCTGCTAGTGGTAAACGTTAACTCAATCTGTACTTATGCCTCGTCGACGAAAGAGAGCGAGATTTGAACAACTTACAGAGTTTGAACGAGGGAGAATCATCGGCCTTCGTGAAGCTGGATTGTCGTATCGTGCAGTAGCCTCTCGTGTGCAGCGTAACAGCAGCACAGTGATGCGCGTTTGGAAGCAGTGGACGGACGAGTGTCGGACAACTCGGAAATCCGGGAGTGGACCCCGAAATGTGACGTCAGCTCGCGATGATAGACACCTGGTCCGCATGGCGCGGACGGACCGTACAGCTTCCTCTAGACAATTGGCAGCACTGTGGTCAATAGCTACAGGTGTTTCATTGTGTGCTTCATCAATTCGTAGACGTCTGCTGCAGTGTGGACTGCGCGCACGGACTCCTTTATACAGGATCCCCCTAACGCACGACCATCGCCGCCTGCGGCTACAATGGGCCAATCAGCATAGAGACTGGCGTGCTGATTGGCAGCATGTCGTGTTTTCTGACGAATCCCGCTTTAATTTGTGGTACCATGATGGCCGCATTCGTGTCAGACGCTATGCCGGTGAACGCCACCTTCCGGAGTGCATTATCGAACGCCACAGTGGACGAACACCCGGAGTTATGGTCTGGGGCGCCATAGCATATCATAGACGATCTCAATTGCTACGAATTGTGGGCAATCTGAACAGCAACCGGTATATCCGTGAAGTTCTACAGCCCGAAGCTGTTCCCTTCCTTCAAAGCTTGCCAGGCGCTGTATTTCAACAGGACAATGCCCGCCCTCATACTGCTCGGATTGTTAAATCCTTCTTTGCAGCGCAGCAGGTACAGCTTCTTCCTTGGCCTGCGTGTTCCCCGGATATGTCGCCAATTGAACATGTGTGAGATGTCATTGGTCGGCGTCTTGCTCGTGATCCTCGTCCTGTTGCGTCTGCAGACGAACTTTGGGTACGCGTACAAACGATATGGAATGCTCTTCCTCAGTCAGACATTCAAACTTTGTTTGACTCCATGCCACGTCGTGTAGCAGCACTTATTGCGGCGCGTGGTGGCCACACAAAATACTGATTCTGATCTCTTGTTCTTGTTTGTTTGCTTTGAACATTTAATCATTTATTTGTACCACTACCACTCAACTGTGTATTAAATTGCATTCAATTATGACGATTCCTTCTTGGTGTTGCAATTTTCACAAACGTGAGTGTATATACGTACTGAGATTCTTAAGCTTGTTACTCAAAATCAAAAGTGTAATCTATACGAATACGAAAGAATTTTATAGTCTCTCAACTTCTTCGATTATTTTTTTTTGAATAGCTCTCGTTAATTGACGCTCTAATATCGTCTCCTATCGTATTTCTCTGAGCAATAACTTTTATCAAATTAGCTCAATACTTTCAAAATAAAACTGTAATGCTTTTGAAACAAAATTATTCTATTAATGTTTCAACCAAAATAAATTATAATATTTATTACAAGATCAAACTGCAGTAACTTTACAAAAATCGGTACGATTCCGTTAGAGCGGAGTCAGTTAAAAATAAAGAAAAAAATGAGAAGAAAATACTGCAACATACCAAATATCGTGGCTCGAGATTTCTAGTTTTCGTTTGAAATATCCTCGCACGTTAACAATTTTGTCATATTTGGCCATTTTGTTTAGTACGATGGACTAGACAAATCGGAAATTACCTAATGACGAAGAGACTCATAAGATTCCTTCAGGACAAATGGAAATTCCTAGCAATTGACTTCTTAAAATCTTAAAATCATTCGATGAAATTAATTTTTACTCAAACAAAGCTCCTGTATGGCGTTGTTAAGCACGTTTTTGCTGTGAAAAAAAAGGATTGGGAACCAAAACATAACTTAAAACTACGCCTCTTTCTACCCTCAGAGCCGTTCCTTTTATCTGTATGTTGTGTCAGAAATTGACGTCGACTGAATTTTGCCACCGTCAGTTAGAAATCAGCAGTAATAGGACAGTAGGTTAGAATAACTACTTGAGGGAGGTATGTACGAATAGCTTTGATGTCTCGTAAAAGAAACAAAATTGGTGGAACCAACAAAATCTTAAAAATTAACGGAAGTCTTTTCACAAAAGAAAGAACAACATTGGATATGTTCTTCCGGAACAGCGGGTATTCGGGGGTTTATGCCGGGAAAGCAAAGGATGTTTTCTGGTCGCCGTTCCCGATCGTTGGACGACAACACTGATGACTCCATTCAAGTTAGCATCGCGGATGGCAGCATAATATTTTCAGACTGCTGGAAAGGATAGAGGAAAGAGGAATTAAGAAATCCTGAACATTTCACTGTGAATTACAATTACAATTTTCTAGACTCCGAAACCGGATATCATACCCAAACTGTGACGCCACCTGATCAGATTGAATTTCTTTTTATTTTATTATTTTTTATTTACGTGTAGAAGGTTTTTTATGCCACCTGTTTAAATTAAATTTAGTTTTTTTTTGCATGTGTAGAATACTTCAGATTAAAAAGTTTAAAAAAATATATTTACTTTCTTTAAGAATTATGAAATTAAAAAAAAATTATTTTTTACAGAAGTAATTTTTTTCAATCATTTGAACTCTATTATTATTTCATAATTTTATATCTGGCAGCAATCGCCCCCCCACCAAAAAAAAATAACTAGTGGTGTTTTTTTAACTGGCGCCGCTGTAACGAAATAGTATCCAAAAATCTAACAAATGAACATGCAACGGATGCTAAATAAAAGGAGAAAACGAGATCTAAAAAATAGTCATAGAGATTAATATATATATATATTAACAGTGATATAGATAAATATAGATTTTGTATCATGGAAAGTTTTCTAGGTTTATAACATGCATTTTTACCATGCAATCAGGATTTTTCTGCCATCTATAGGTTTTGGTACAGTTTGTTAAAGTTTTCGTCTTGTAGCTTGGAATTTTACTTTAAATTTTCAATGTTGGAATTCTTATTCAAATTTTATTGAAAATGCAATCACATATGAATTTAGAAATTAATAACAGACATTTTCAAAAAATAACTTTATATCAAAGAAACAGAAATATATAAGTTTCCAGTTCTGTTTTGCAGAAATGATAAATTTTATTCAGCTTCTACGAAATGAAGCCTGAAACCAAAAATTAAAAGTTTTTGAAGCTTCTTTTTTATCACTGAAAAGATGTTAAGATACAATTTGCATCACAACACAGTTTACAACCTTTCTTTGGGGAATGATGTCAATCCTATCCCCTTAATTAATATTTTTTATCATTCTTGTTTTAAAAAAGAACGATAAGTTTCTTTAAAAATTTGTGTAAATTTCAAAAGTTTATCTATGATATATTTTTAAATGTTGAAGTCTATTAAAATATTTACATTCTTTACTGAACTCAAACTTATTTCCTCAGATTTCATTAGAAATATAATATTTCTCATTCAATAAACTAACTTCTCACTTCGCAGCAAGACAAAAATACATAATAACTCAAAACACTTTCATTTAAAATTGTAAAACACACACACACACACACACCAAAAAAAAAAGACCTAAAACACCAAATGCAATTAAAAACAGTTAAAAAAGCAATTTGTGCAATTAAAACTGGAGTTTTTCGTAAAAGCAAGCCATTCGGCCAGCGGGCAAGAAGTCAAGGTTTTCGGTGGGCAGAACTGAAAGCTAACTTTTTGTCTTACGGTGGCAAAAGGGCACAAAAGTTGATGAACTGACTTAAATCTTTGTTCTAGTAAGAGTTTAAAATGTAAACAAATGGTGGCTTCGTTAGACCTGGAGCTGCCTAAATTTTTAAATTGTTGATAAATCTTCAACTATTGCATGCAGATTACTAAAGGCCTAAATACTTTCTCGGAAAATTCGAACAACATAATTCAATCACTTTTAAAGCAAAAAATGCACAATTTGTCAAAGTATAAGAATACAAAAACTGAGCTCATCTGGCCTGGTAAATGGGGTGGGAATACATACTCATATATATACATGTATATACGTTTAGTGCGCCGATTGCAACGAAGAAAGAAAGTGTGCAGCTACATATTACAGCATTTCCATATACAAAATTCTAACGTTCTACGACTACTCGTTTTTGAATTATGCGAGAAATCTACACATAGACGTCTTGAAGAAATCTTTTCTGAATTTGTTTTAAATCCACTTTAAGATCCGTTTTTGGAAAAAAGCGTCATTTATGCTGTCCGTACGTACAGATGTCACGCAAAAAAATAGTTTAAATGGATTCGAGAGAGGTCAAAATTAATATTTTCGATGAAATTTGATACCTGATTTTTTTTAAATTACAGTATTTGCTTTATTTCGTGCAAGGAAAACTTTCAAATTCAATTTTGAAAACATAGCTTCATATTGTGTTGTCATCAATCAAGAGTATGTGTACAGAATTTGAAGTGAATAGCTAAACAGGAAGTAAGTTATAAATCGACAAATAAATCTCACTCACAGCGAAACGCCATCGTTGAATGAAATAAAAGTTTAATAAAAGCGAAATGTAACTGCTTCGATAGCTCAGTGACAAAATGCTGAATCTAGAAGTCGTTCTTTCTGAAAGAAACTTTTACAGTTTTGACAAATAAAAATAAGGAACTAAAGAAACATTTTAAAAACATTTTTCAGATATTCAAGTTTCTCTAACCTCCTTGAAGTAATAAAATTTTAATATCTTAAAATATATTGTTTAAAACTAACAACTTCTGTCTCAAATGTCTAAACTCTTGAGATTAAAATTAATTTTCTTTTAATTTCATCTAAATAACTGCGAAACATTTTTTTCCAAAAGAAGATTTTAAAATATGAAACGAAATTGAAAAGTCTTGTCTCCTAACTTAAATTAATTGGAATTTCTCAGTTTAATTAAAGCAAAGTCTTTCTGTAAATCCGGCATCAACAGGCGCTAGGTGTGTTTTGAAGTTTCCTTCTTTTTATTTTCATTTAATTTACTCCAGTTTATTTTCCATTATCATAAACGTACGCTAATAGAAAAGTTGATTAGAAAAGTGTTAATATTTGCTATCGAATTTATGCAATGAATTAAAGTCCTATTTTATCATATAATTACATTTAAAGGAAATTGTTTTCCTAGTCAATTTAAGTTTATTTCGAAAGAAAAAAGTCCTAACAGATAAAGTACACATTTGTAGAGATATTAGATATTTTTGAAGGAGAATTTTCGAAAAATGAGCAATGCCCTTGCCGGGGCTCGAACCTGGACCTATCGAATAGGCACTGAGTGTGCTACTGTTACACCACGAAGGCATGCAGAAAAGAGGGAGAAAATAACTTATATACTCCCCGTTTTAAGTGGCAACACAGGATTAGGGGAGCCAATCTCTAAATCCTGGTGGTGAAGAATCATCATCCACCACCTTTTTAGTTCGGTCTCCACTGTAGAGTTACTAGGTTATTTTGAAGCATGAGACGGGAAAAATGAGCAATGCCTTTCCCTGGACTCGAACCTGGGCTTCACGAATATTCGCCAAGTGTGCCACCGTTACACAGAGGCTGTTCGCACATTTTTTTAGACGATTTTAGTAAGCGGTAATAAAAAATCGTTTGCTGCAAAAGAAGTAATTGCAATTGTACTATGTTTTTAAAAGTCAAAATTATCGTCTTGAAAGTTTTGTTTTTATTCAAAATGGCGAACTTAACAAAGCAGTGGTTCGAAGGCTACATTTTTGATTTTTTGATATCTAAAGCGTCGGTAGGCAATATCATCAACAAGAAAGGAAAAAACGTCAAATTGGAGGCTCAAGTGGGACAAAAATTCCAAACAAGTATCCAAGGAAAAAACGGACATCTTCGACTATTGCAAAGGTACGTTGTTTAATGGTAAAAGAAAATCCCCCTAGTCAAAGGACAGTTGCAAAATCATTAAAATGCTCGGTGTCCACTGTAAACAAAATGATAAACCTTGATTTAAATCTTAAGAAAGCGAAAAAACGCAGTGTGCATTGTCTTCTTCCAAAGCATATCGCTCGACGCAGGACACGCTGCAGAATTCTATATGAGAAACACTTATCCAAAGAAAAGTAGAAAACAATTGTCACAATAGATGAAGCATGGGTGTATTTAAATGAGTGTAACAAAAAAAGAGCCATTTATTATTATAAAAGGGGAGAAAAAAATTTAAGTGCATAGTTCAAAGAATCGAAAGAAAGTTTTTCCAAGGGATTCATGATTGTTGGTGGTTTTTCGTATAATGGCAAGTTAAAAAAAAGAGAGTGCAAAAAAAGTCAAGATTAACTCCAAATACTATCAGGAACATATTTTAACTCCAATTTTTCTGAATGAAATACCATCGCTTTACCCACAGTGCCATCCATCTGTGAGATTCCATCGGAACAAAGCTAGCAGTCACACGTCAAAATCCACTGTGAATTTCCTAAAAGAAATGGAACAAAAAACTGGTATCAAGGCCATACCCTTCATTGATATCTCTACTAAATCTCCCGTTGTGTCACCTATGGATTTTTGTGCTTTCGGACTTTTAAAAACTGCATTATCCAAACGTTGTCCCCAAACCCTAACAGGACTCTGGAAAGCTGTTCGGGAGGAATGGGATAGAATACCTCTTCTGACACTTCAAAAGGCATTATTATCCTGGAAATTGCGGTGTCGAAAAATAGTTCAGAATAAGGGATGTCAAATAGAACATTTAAAACACAAGAATTTTATGTAATTTAGTTTTGTGAATACAATATACATCGTCCAAAAAATGTGCGAACAGCCTCTGCACTACGAGGGCATGCAGAAAGGAGGAAGAAAATACCTTATATACTACCTCTTTTAAAGAGCAATTGGGGATCCAATTGCCAAATCCTGGTAATGACGAATTTTTGTCCACCACCCTTTTAGTTCGAGCCCCACTGTAGAGTCATCAAATTTTTGTAATTCTGGAGAAATGAAAAATGAGCAAAGCCCTCGCCAGGACTCGAGCCTAGATGTCTCGAATACGCATCGAGTCTGCTACCGTTACACCACGAAGACATGCAGAAAGAAGGGAGGAAATACCTTATAACATAACTGAATTGGTTAATTTATTTCTAATATTCAAACTGTCAATAATAAAGTTCTGAGGTTCTGAAGTTCTAAGTTTGGCTCTGAGATTACAAGATATCAGTAAGTGCAAAATCATCTAGACAATTAATGTAGAAGAAGTATAAATCAAAATGTCCATTATATTTTTATAAATCAAGCATAAAACATTCCGTATCTTTATACGAAACGTTAGCAGAGGTAATAGAGAACAAATACACTGAGTGTTTAAAGCTAAGCCATCCCGATCAGATTTTCTGAATATTTAGAAGAAATTACAAAGCATAAGTTGCTCGTTTTGGTGAGCATTGGTTCCATACGGCAGCGTTTAACAGAAAACAGCATTCATTAATAACTTAGTAGACGCCTTTACCAGACTCTTTTTTACTAATAACTTCGTACATAAAACTGTGGAACTTACTGCATTGAACTTACTAACGGTGTTGGGTATTTTACTTACTCTCCTGCGGGGACAGTATAAAATATTGGATTATGCATTTATACAGCCCTTGTAATCCTACTGCTGAACGCATTCTGATAATTTTCTACACATCCGTTTGAAAAATGGGCTCACTAATGATCGAATGGTTAAGACAGTTGAAAACTGGGAGTTCGATCCCAGGCGAATGGGCTCGCTATATGCCTGATATCTGTTGTTTTACCCATGTACAATGTGAATACGATCTGGCTTCCTTCTGAATGTCTTGTACAAAGATATAACTCCCTTTAGGTAGATAGATCCCGTGCCTTTGCTGTATTTCAATAATCTAAACTAACCCTTTTTAAACATGTGAAAACTGGAAATTGGATGAAATTTTAAGGAAATAATGCTTATTATTAAAAGCTTTTCTTAATCTCCTGTATTATAGTCATATTTTACAGTAAAAACATTACTGATTGGTTTCAACCTATATCAAAGTCATAACGTACCTAAAAATCAGGCGACCTGCTTTGAGGAATTGTAGGATTCAGTACTTTTCTAAGTTACATCTTCCTGGAATTTTTAATATGACAGATACATTTCAGCCTTTCTGAAATAACGTTTTCTCAGCTTCATTCACTTTTACTTTCAAACATTCTTAGCCCTAAAAGGTATGTTAATCCAGAATGGGATATTAGTCTCGAAAGGGCAAAACACTTAAATGCTTTGCGACACTTTTGCGACAAAACACTTAAATGCTTTGTATCACTTTTTAAATTGGTGCCAACAAATATTATCGCCCTGTATTATATTAAAGAAATTAAATAATGAAGAATCTGGATAAATGCATGTATATGTCTCGCATTGTGAAAAAACAGCAGTACATATAGCCATCAAATTCTGAATAACATAGTCCTCCACCCGAACATGTCACCTGGAAAAACACGAATTTTGAATTTCGAGTTTGATTTATTATCTATTTCATATTTTGTAAAACCTTAACGAATGTTTAATTAACGAATTCCAGCAGTCGCAATACTGTACGAAATATAATACTCTTACCACCAGAGTGCGAGACTGTCTATTGGAAATTTTAAAGATACGCTGTTTTTAAATATTTTGTGATTTTGCTATTGAATCGAATTTTATGTGGCGTTAAGCGCCACATACATTATTTTATTTATATTTTCATATGTTAGCTTACTCCTGTTTTACATATTTTTTGGCTCGGTGTACTAAAATTGTAAAATTTTTATTACATTTTTAAGCTTCATTTCTTGTTTACGATTTATGTTATTATTTTTTTAACCCAGCCTGTATGTTTTCGAAACCTTCACATAGTTTTGTTTCTTCAAATATTGGATTAAAAAATTCCTATATGGTTTTTTTCTTTCGAATATCGGATTATTATATTTACAAGTTCTGTTTTTTGGACTCGATCTACTCAAAATAATTTTCTTAATTTTTTTATTATTTAACAATCTTTTGAATTTGTCTGCATTTTAATGCTATAATTTTGCAATTTTTTTTCAATGCTTACTTCGGCCTGTAGGGTTTGCAACATCAGAAATTTAAGTCCTTTTAGAGGAGGATGGGAGCCGCTCAAAGAATATAGTGGTTCAGGAAGCCCTCGGATCCGTCCCTCCGGGGTGCTTGCCCTGAAAATCGGGGACGAAACTGAGCGAAGTCGCACTGTCACCTGTATGGTGCTCAACAACGACAGGCGCTATCTTGCTCTGCTTGCCACGTTGAATTTCGTGCGCTTGTTCTCATATTACTGTCAGACAAGTGAGATAAGTCACAACACAACACAAAAGAGGATGGATCTGAGTTTTTTTTTTTAAACCATTCATCCCACAAGGCTTGAAGTACAAGTCTGCAAGAAAACAATTACTATATCATTTACTTGTCGAAACAATCCTTGTAAGTCATACATAACTATTACTCTCCGATGCCAGCAATAATTATTCAAAACTGAGAAATTTACTTTACTAGCTATTAACTTTTACTTCCTTCTCCTAAGCGAAACTGTGAATTGTGTATACGTGCTATTAAATTCTTGTTGCAAAATGTAAGCATTCCATAACATTTCGTTTTAAAATTTCATTCGCAAGAGAAATATTCTTTAGAGGAAAATTTCTTTATCTATCAAAACTTTATACTATTGTTATGCGTGCATGAACATATAAAGGCTAACCTTTGTTGTAGATAACATTACAAGAAAATTCTTCTCTTAAAGGTTTTTCCTGGATTCCGCTCATGAATATTAAACTCAGTTTATTTTCTTTATATACTAAAAGACGGAAAATACGAATCTTTCACATAGCCTTCATGTTTGTTTTTGCATTCGAGATGAAGATCTTTAAAAAGAATTCAGATGTAAATCGTATTTCTTGAAACTTCTTTCTACGACAAAAGGCGGGAATGCATTTCTTAGGAAAACTTTTAATAATGCTTTGAAATACCCGATGGGAAATATATTAAATAACTACAAGCATTAAATGTTCTCTGGTACTTCACAGCAAGTGACTTGAATGCAGTTATGAAACTTTGCTTGGTTTGGTTTATTTGATTACGGCAAGGCCTCGAAGGTTATCTGCCTAAAGGGAGGGATGCCTTTGTGGAGGACTTTTTAATGGAAACTGGCTCGTATACACATTACACATGAGAAAAAAACGAAAATACCCATGTAGCCAGCATATTCGCGGGATTCGAACCTCGAATCAAACTACCAGTGTTCAGCGACTTTACCACGCGGCAGCTGGTGGGATTGTCGCATAGATGAATAACGTATAATATTCACAAAAACTAGTATACACGAATAACTAGTAATTTTATTACACTGAAAGAGAAATAAATTCATTACATGTTTCATCATTCAAACTAGTAAATGTGCAAATAAAGAAAGAAAAGGTTATGAATAGAAAACAATGACGACAAAAAACAATTTATAATAAATCTTATAGAAATTTAATAGAAGCTCATATATCTAAAATTATATCATTCATATGATGATATTTAAATGCAGCGATCAATATATAAAGAAAACGTTTTTCAACTACAAATAAGTTTGGTTTTGTTTAGTTGATGAAGGCAACGCACACTAGGGCTATCTGCCTAAGGGAAGGAATGCCCTCGTGGAGGGCTTCCTAAGAGAAACTGTCTTATATATACGTTACACATGGGGAGAATCATGAAAATGCCCACTGCAGGCCAGCCCGCTCGCCTGGAGTTGAATCAGGTCATAAAACCTAGTGTTCAGTGATTTTACCGCTTGACCGCTGGTGGGGCGACTACTAAAAAGAAAAGTCTAGAATAAAACATATTTTAGAGCTAAAGGCTGCTAGATGAACCACCTGACAGTAATAAAATATGTGTAATATTAATAACTTCTGCATTCCACGATGGATTAATTATTTATTGGGTGTAAGTTCGCGACTTGTAGTGAAATGCTTATTTGTCAACAGTTTTAAACAAGTTCATTTCTCAAGATTACCTCAACAAGTTCATTTCTCAAGATTACCTCAACAAGTTCATTTCTCAAGATTACCTCAAGAAATTCATTTCTCAACATTACCTCAACAAGTTCGTATCTCAAGATTACCTTAAGAAGTTCATTTCTCAACATTACCTCAACAAGTTCATTTCTCAACATTACCTCAACAAGTTCATTTCTCAAGATTATCTGAAGAAGTTCATTTCTCAAGATTACCTCAAGAAGTTCATTTCTCAAGATTACCTCAACAAGTTCATTTCTCAAGATTCCCTCAACAAGTTTATTTCTCAAGATTCCCTCAACAAGTTCATTTCTCAAGATTCCCTCAACGAGTTCATTTCTCAAGATTCCCTCAACAAGTTCAATTCTCAAGCAACTATCTCTTCCTTAGCACAGTTCTAAGGTTCACGCATTTTCGCTTAGCGAATTTTCTAGTTGCGTCTCCTTTAATCGTCAAGTTCTCCGAACTGGAACACAGAAGAATGCATTCTGCTAATTATAAATGCATTTACATTTATTATGCCCTATTTATATAATTAAAAGATATGCGTCTCAATGTTTAATTTGCAATGGTTTAGTAATAATATAAATATTTCAAACTTTTGATATTCTAAGATTAAAGTAAACTAAATAAATTTATATGTGGATAATAGCTTTGAAGAACGTGGTAAGTCTTTATTTCAACGTACTTCAGCTAAATGAGCTACTTTTATTCAAGACTTTCTGTTATAAATTCATATAAATATGCAAGCTATATGTATAGATTAATTGATAAATGTTTATATCTATGGCCAAACTCGCTGTATGTTCAAACTTCCTACGGTAATATTCCGTTAGAGCGGCGTCAGTTAAAAATGAAGGAAAAATGAGAAGAAAGCAATACTATAACAACACACCAAATATCGTGACTCAAGATTTCCAGGTTGAAATGTCTTCACGCGTTAATTTTTTTTTTGCCATCTTTCGACATTTCTTTTAGTACAATGGACTACATAATATGAAAACTACCCAATGACGAAGAGGCGGTCAGAAGGTTCCTTCAGGACAAAGGAATAATTCCTAGCAATTGACTTTGTTCTTAAAATCATTCGATGAAACTTTTGACTCAAACAAAGCTCCTGTACGCCATTGTTACGCACGTTCTTGCTATGAAAAAAAAGGATTGAGAACCAAAACATTATTTGAAGACTCGCGTCTTTCTTTCCTCAGTGCCTTTCCTTTTATCTATCTTTGGTGTCAGAAATTGAAGTCGACGGAATTTTGTCAAATTCAGTTGGAAATCAGTCATAATAGAACAGTAGACTGGAATAACTGTTTGAGGGAGGTACGTGCAAATAGCTTGATGTCTTGCAAAAGAAACAAAATTGGTGGAGCCAACAAAATCTTAAAAATTAACGGAAATCTTTTCACAAAAGAAAGAATAACATTGAATATGTTCTTCCGGAACAAAGGGTATTCGGGGGTTTATGCCGGGAAAGTAAAGGATGTTTTCTGGTCGCCTTTCCCGATCGTTGGGCTACAACATTGATGACTTCCATTCAGGGAAGCATCGTGGATGGTAGCATAATATTTTCAGACTGCTGGAAAGGATATAAGAAAGAGGAACTAAGAAATGCTGAATATTTCACTGTGAATCACAGTTGTAATTTTGTAGACCACTAAACCGGATGCCACACCCAAACTGTGAAACGATTGTGGGGCAGTTCTAAATGGAGAAATCAGTTTTAACGGGCACTGTTCGCCACAATTTAGAGTCATATTTGGAAGAATTTATGTGGTGTGGGTTATATTCAAAAACTGAAATTTTTTCTAAACTATTGAATGATATTTGTAATTTTATGCCACCTGAATTTACTTACGAAATAAAATGGAAGTATTATAATAGCGAAAAATTTCGGGTACCATATTTCTACGAAAATATCTATTTTGACTGCTATCGAAGGCAATTTTACGATATTTGTGAGTGACATCCGTACGTAAGGACAGAATAAGGAACTGTTTTCCCCAAAAATAATTATAAAATCTCCTTTAAAATGAAATCCGAGGAGATTTTTTTCGTGGCGTCTGTGCGTACGTACGTATGTATGTATGTATCTCATATAACTCAAAAAACGAGTAGCGTCAGAACGTTGAAATTTGTATATAAGGCTGCCATAACACGTTGATGTGCACCTCTCATTTTGGTTGCAATCAGCCGCATCAAAAGTATATAAGTACTATATGTATATATATATCCACTTTGTTACTCGGCTCAGCGAGCTCAATTTCTTTATTCTTATAAATTTGTAAATTGTGCAATTTTTGCTTTAAAAATGACATTAAAACGCAATGTAAAGTTTGTCAATCGGCCTAGTAGAACGGGAGATATAGAACTGTTTTTTTAGAATATAGGAATGGGATGCATATAAGCATTGTGTATCAAGCTACGCGCACAGGGAAAAACCCGTACTTGCCATTGGATTGCCCCATGAGTGACACAGAAGTGTAAAATTTATCGTTTGTTTTCTTTGAGACGAAAAAATTTAGCTGCAGCGTTCCGCAGATGGCTTTCTGTAGGTTATATAACTAGCTGAATGAATTTAGTATAAAAACCAAAACGCGACGAACTCGATCCAACTGTAAAGGCATTGTGTGCTAGTAAGTATATAATTATTACTGAAATTTTGTTGCATTCTGTTTCTTCCAGATTGCAGAAAATATTTCCTTTGTAAATTATGTTATTTCTGTGTTAATTTACATTGTAATATTTTATTATCTAACAAATAATTATACTTATTTTATTTGATATTGGAGTGGCAACGCCATATTTGTTTCGTGTAACCTTTGCTGAGGAACGATAGAAATGTTAAAAATTGTTAGTTCTGAGAGTTTTACGAGTAGCCTGATATATGAAAAATTGATAGAGGAAGAAACTGTAATAATAAGCTGGAGTGTAAAACTGTAACATTTAGAAACTGTATTTAAATTATCTATCTTCGTGAATAAAGTTTATCATTTACTAAGAAGAAAAAAAATAATAAGTTTATGATTTACTAAGAAGTTCATCTGTTATTTCGATAAAAACTGCAAAATGCGTTATAAAATTTTTCATTTAGAAAGAAACCTGTAAATTCATTCTTTTCCCAACCAATGAAATTCTCAGCAATATTTGACAATCAGTCTCACTGATCATTTCGGCTACATATATTCGCTGTTAGAAGTCAAAAGGCATGTGCAAAAAATATTTCTGAAATATAAGGATAGATAGCAATTTCGTTTCTCTTTGATAAAATTTTGATCAAGACATGAAATTAATCTTTAGTAGCAAGTTTTCAATGTTTGAAAGTACGTCTGGTATTCCTCGAAAAATATTTTACTTTGATCAAAGGTGGATTAAAGAAGCATGTTCATTTTATCATTATTGGCTGAAAGAAAAAAAGTAATGCCATCAAAATTGGGAAAAGATATCTTCTCGCATAAAAGGATCTCATTAATTTTCTCCTCGAATCAAAATTGATAGGAAGAAATGAATCATGTTGGAAACAAATTCGGAGTCAAACGTGTTGTTTTAAATCTCAAAAGCAAGGGAGGGAATATATTTGTTTTTTTTAAATCTGGAAAGTATGAGAGAGAATGTATTATTTTTTAAACTCGCTAGCGATAAGGGTTAATTAATCTTGTATGCTTTAAATTGCATTCATTTGGAAGTTTATTGAATTTTATTTCGGAAGTAATAATTACTAAAGCCAGAATTCCCATTTATTGCTTCAGACACTTCAGGAAATGAAATCTTTAAAAAAGTGATAAATGGAAATATTTAGAATTAAATTATATTAGTATTTATCAAATCTCAATTTTTTTTCTTTTAGTTACTCTTCTTCTGCAGACATAGTACAATAAAAGTCAGAATTAGTTTAAAAACTTTATTTCTAAGCAATTAAATAAAGTAACACTTTATTTAACCTTTCTAAATTCTGAAAAGTGTATTAATACAAACGGCACTTAATTTTATTTTTCTTCAATAAATCTCTTAATGTTTAATATACGGAGACATAAAATCAGGAATCGCTATTTTTAAGGTAATACCTTCCTATTCTCAGAACTTTTCAATAAAATATTCTGTTTACTGTCGAACAAAACAGAATTATTATTTTTTTTAATTTTGCTGAGTTGTCAAGAAAGTAATTTCAGTTCGCACAAATGGATAGAGTTATAATCGTTTTGTTATTTGCTTGGTAAATCTTATAATTTTTCTTCTTTAGAGATTTGCTAGCTGACGCTTTTAGGTTGCTATAGAACCGAATTCCGTGTATTTTCGTTTACAATTGTTAGTTTGCAATGAATTTTAACATTGGGTATAAAAATAAACTTTTCCGATACATTTTATTTTTGCTTCCTTGTACAAAGTAAAAGGGAAGTATCGAAAAATTTCGGGTATCATATTTCAACGAAAGTATCCATTTTGGCCGCTATTGAATGCAATTTAATGACGTTTTTGCGTGACATCTGTACGTAAGAACAGAATAAAGACTCTTCTTCCCTAAACGAATTATGAAACGGATTTAAAATGGATTTAAAAGAGTTTTTTCCTGGCGTCTGTACATACATACGTATGTATATATATATATATATATGTAAGAAAAATAAAGAATATGTCTAAGATTAAATTAACAACGTAAATTTCTCTTCTCTATTCTAAAAATAATAACCTCTCTACGCACTGCGTCATTTCTAGATTGATCCATGCCATATGGCAGTCAGTCTGAATTGCGATTTCACCCTGAACATAACGCACTTGCTCTTTTACGCTTCGGTCTAATTGGACTGCTGTCTGCTACTTTCTTCTTTCTTATTGAAATTTAATCTAAAATGTGAGTTATTTTGGAATAGGCATATTTCATGTGCCAAGTTGATTGTGGCCACAACAAGCTGAAATAAAAAATGAAGATTTAATATGCCTTCGCCTCCAATTTCCTATTCGTTATGGATCAACACTGCTACGACGTTAAAATTTCCTCCTGGTCAGCACTACAGACTTTACTTTTTATTATTACAATGAGCCGGTAGGATAGATCTCCGCTGCTAACCCCAATGGATGTGTACAGGCTCTTTTCAAGTGATGTGCGAAAGTTTACTCCAATGAACACTCAACCGTTTCCAGTGATGGAACTGCAAAATAAAAATTAGGAATTTGATTTAATGCCTTGCGTTGAAAGTTTCAACGATCGCTGATGTTCAGGTGCTGTGATCTGCGTTTCTTCTATTTCAAGGCCATAGCGTGACGACATCTCTATACTTCTAACGCTGTGCTTTTCAAGTGTCTCACTTTTCAAATATGGTGTTTTTGCAAATGCGGAAAAAGTTCAGTGAAAATGGGAAGGATTTTTCTTGCAAGGTTTATTCATCGTCTCATTTCTAAGTCTGTGGTCTGAATATTTTTAAAGGTTTTATTTAGTGCAACTAAAAATATCATATTGAAATAACTGATCATGATTATTATATTGAAAATCTGAGTACATATTGCTGTTTCTTAAAAGTGTAGTATTGTTTTATAAAAAATAACATTAATATATTTTGAAATTTGTGTTGAAAATTTTGAATAAGAATTTTATAATTATTCAAAAAATGAAGTAGATACAAAAATAAGTGAAATTAGTACAGATAAGTAATATGAAATTATGGTTAATGCATGTTAAAAATTTATGGGTTCCTGTAAAGTATAAAGTATGTTGAGGGAAGTAGTGGTTCCGAAACAGAGGCCTATTATTACCTCTGTACAGTTGTTCCTTTTACCCTCTTCATATAAGATAATGTTGAAGGCTCTCATTTCATGATTGAGTGTAATTTTTTTTTATATTATTATTATGCTTTTTTTATTATGGAATGTAGTAGTGCAGTTCTCAAAGGCCAGTTACCTTATATAAGGAACGGAGGCTTTTTCAAGTAACTGCCTAGGCACCCTGAGCCACCAGTGCAAAACACACTGGTTAGCTCAAGAGGCTAGCCCTAATGATGGATATGTTTGTTTAGAAGTATTGCGAGGCCTTTCAGTTTGTTACATTCAGAAATTGCAAATGAAAGACAGTACTGGTAAAATCATAATTTTAGCAATACTATTATCAAATTTATGATGTTAAAATATAAGTTATAAGAATGAAAATTAGATGTGTTCTGAAAATTTTGAAATTTATTTTGATTATTCAAAATCAGTAATATGTATGCAAAGGTTTTTTCAACTGTGTTATATTGTGTTCAAAGCTTACCAAGACTTTTCTGAAGAAATTTAATTATATGGACTGCAAATTAACAAAAACGTTTGGACTGAATTTTTAAAGGACTCTAAAATATTATTTAAACAATTACATAAGTTAATATTTTGCAATTGTATAGGTAATTAGTTTGTCCAAAATTTCAGGATTTGTATTTTTTGTTAAAAATTTCAAAATTGGTATTTTTTCAAATTTATTCCTCTTCATTTGCTTTAACGCTTTTCGTTTAAAAAGGCTTCTTTGTCGCTACGCCTTTCTTTCTTTGACGGGGGGGAATATGTAAGAAAAATAAAGAATATGTCTAAGATTAAATTAACAACGTAAATTTCTCTTCTCAGTTCTAAAAATAATAACCTCTCTACGCACTGCGTCATTTCTAGATTGATCCATGCCATATGACTCTTACATAATTCTGATCATGTAAATAGAACTAAAAGTCAAGTAACCAATAATAATTTTACAGAAGTATTAACTGTCCAATCAAAATGCATTGTAAACCAAAACTAACTCAGTCTGAATTGCGATTTCACCCTGAACGTAGCACTTGCTCTTTACGCTTCGGTCTAGCTGAACTGCTATCTGCTGCTTTCTTCTTTCTTACTGAAAATTAATCTAAAATGTGACTATTTTGGAATAGGCACATTTCATGTGCCAAGTTGATTGTGGCCACAACAAGCGGAAATAAAAAATGAAGATTTAATCTACCTTCGCCTCCAATTTCTTATTCGTTATAGATCAACACTTCTACGACGTTCAAATTCCTGCTCGTCATTTTCTTCAATCTTTTTTTTT
>KK114232.1:219801-234268 GCA_000611955.2 Stegodyphus mimosarum | reverse complement strand
TCTCCTTAGAGACAGTTCATATCGTTTAAGGAAGTTGTCTAACCAGTGTGACAATGCTTTAAATTCTTCTGTGGATATATCAAATTCAATTGCTGTTTCAAGGGCAAATTTTTGAATATCAGCCCTGCGCACAACCAAAGCCATTGCTCTCCTGCCTGCAATCTTCCAACTCAGAAAATAACGGCTGCCGACCTGATCCAACTCTGTGTTTTTTCTCATTTCCTTGGTCCACCAGTTGACACAGGTAATCGTAGTCGGCACGCCGTTTACGAACCATACGGAGATCCAGCATCTTCTCTTTACAGAATGCTACAAGATTTACACCCCTGGAGTCTTCCGCGATTCCCTTTTTGTACTCGACGGAATAACTTTCGTTTTGCACTCATTTTAACTGGGGTTAAAAATTATTCCCTTTATTTTTAAATAAAATTACGTATGAGGAAATAATCAGACTTACAAGACTGAAATGAATGAACGTTGTATACCTGCACTGTCGTTCAATGTAGATTGCTGCCTTATGTTGTATTTTTAAGATAAATTCCAAGAATTAATTTGAAACGAACTGTAGAGGTAAACAATTCATTTCTCGGAAAATTTTGTTTCAAACATTTCTCTGAAATACGAGTATTAGGAAAGCTAAACATATTATTACTTAATAAATCAACAGCATTTTTTAACGAAATCTTTTTGTCACATTATTTTAACTAGGGATTATTTTCGGAGGATGTCTTATTTTACAAAAAGTTCCGAAAATCACAATAGGGCTTATTTTCGGAGGATGTCTTATTTTCAGAAAAAGACGGTATCATTTAAGTTATTGAATTACTCCATATATTGACTCAGCATAGCGTCTCCAAGAAATTAAGTCAGTTGTTACGCCTTCGGTGCCTTTTTGCTGAGTGAGACCAAAAGTAAACTTTCAGTTTTTTGCACCGAAAACTCTGCCTTCTTGCTCGCTGGCCGAATTGATTGTTTTTCAGTAAAAACTGTAATTTTAATTGTAAAAATTTCTTTAAGTGTTTTAACTGTATTTGGTGTTTTATATTTTTCTATATCTTTCAATTTTTAATATAGATATTTTGAGTTTATATTGAAGGAGATTAATTGAATTAGAAATGTATCTCTAGTAAAATTCGCGGAAATAAGTGTAAATGCAGGGCGTGTAATTTAATATTCCGTACAAGGAAGTCATGTGGTGCATACGTCAGATTTTTTTTTTTCATAAAGGCAAGAACGCGACTGAGGCTCACAAAGATATATGTGAAGTTTATGGTATTGATTGCTTAACAGAACGCGTATGTAAGAATTGGTTTTAAAAAGTTTATTCTGGAGATTTTTCACTTGAATATGAGAAACGTTCTGGATGACATTCTTAAGCTGATGATGACAAAATGAAAGCCATAATTGAATACAATCGTCATCTAACTGTGTGAGAGATTGCGAAAAGATTAAATAAATGGCACACAACAACCGAAAATCACATAGGATGTCTGGGACTCGTTAAGAAACTCGATATATGGCTCTTTTACAAATTGAAATGAATTCGCATAACACAACGAATTAATATTTGCGATACATTTAGCAAAATGTCTCGAACTCATTAGGAAGTTAGATATTTGGGTTCTGTACGAACTGAAATACTAACTTCGCATAACACAACGAATCAATATTTGCGATACGTATTTCGAACGTGATGCAGTTCATCCTTTTCTGAAACGAATTATCACTGGTGATGAAAACTGGATCGCCTACGATGACATTAATCGAAAATGATCATGGTTCAAGTATGACACATCAGCACAAACCATATAAAAAGCTAAACTGCGTCAGAAAAAGATTATGCGGTCAATTTGGTGGGATTATAAAGGTACTGTGTGTTTTGAGCTGCTTCCAAGAAACCAAATGATCAACTCAGATATTACTGCCAACAATTTATGAAACTGGAGGAAGCAATTAAACAGAAAGGGACAGAACTGACAAATCGCAAAGGAATCATGTCCCAACACGACAATGCGAGACCTTACACACATTTAGCAACATGTAGGAAATTATTGGAGCTTGGTATGGAAGTGATGTCCCATCTCCTATATATATCTGACCTTAAATCAACAGATTACGATTTATTTCGAAATTTACAAACACAGTAAGTCGCCGTCGAGACGGTATCACGGCTAGTAACGCAGACTATACCGGGTTCGAATCTGAGAGAAAGCACTGATCTGAGAGAAAGTATGGTTTTTCTTCGGTATGGGGGGTACTATGAATATAAGGCGGCCCGAAAAGTTCTCTCGAATGACTTGGTATGTAGGGAGAGGATTGGAAGGTCCTAAGACCGTTTCCCTGGGTATTTACATTCAAAATTAGAAGAGAACTGGGTAAATTAGTTAACTTAGTAAATTAGTTAAATTAGAACTGGGTATTTGAGTCACCAGTATGATGATCAGACTCAGGCCGACGACAGAAAGCAGTTTTTCACTCTGTAAGATATATTTTAATTTTATAACAGTTATTTTTAAGTTAATGCATATTTCCTATCTTACCTAGCTTCAACTTACAACTCCCTACCAGAATGAGTTTTTAGAATAGCGTTAAATGCAAATGAGAAAGAGAATAGTATTTAAGTCAAGTTCAACTGTCTTCGACTGAGAGAGTGAGTCTAATCTTGCTTCCTCCAGTCTAGGCTGTTACTACGCTCGGCCGTATTACGCGCCTTTTGATAGTTCTCTGGCTAATTGAACTAGTTTAGAATTATGTTAACTTCGGCTAAATCTCTTTAGTTAGTCATTAGTTAGTTCTTATTTCTTACATTTTAAGTTTAAGTGGAAGCTTTGTTGTACGCCCAAAGAAAGGGGCGGGTTGTTAATCTTATATGCAGCAAATACAGGATATTTAATCCTTCTTGAGTTTACGGTTCTGTTCGTGGACCTAAGCGATTATTCGCTTAGCAGTTAACTAGGTTCCTCGTTATTTAATTTGACAGAAAAAAAGTGAGGAACCCTACAACTCTTTGCTACGATAAAATTTGTGATTAGGACAGACAGGAAAGGTTAGGGTTTGGCGACAACAACAGCGCAAAAAAGTCTTAAGAAAGCGATATGCATAGAGTATCATCAAACTAAACAAATCTCTGATATGAGGTGTAAGATAGAAATAGATGTGTTGGAAGTATAATTTCTTTTATTTTATAATTTCTTTCCTGTTAAGTCCTAAAAAATCTGGTTGTTTCAAGGTTTTTAAATATTCTTTGTATGTATCATAATGTGGCTAATTTCTCAAATAAAATCTATCACACCGAGCCTCTTTGTTCATAGAGTGTATGCTTTTTCTCAAAATTCCAAAATCTGTATAACGGAACATTATAGTCCAGGTTCATCTTCTTATTCCTTAATTCCTTCTTAATTTTACTTTTTGTAAATGATTCATTTTCCATTTATTCCTTATATTTAAATATTTCCAATCATTTATGAATTTTAAATTATCCTGAGTCCTCCTTAAATTATTCTGAAACAAGAAATAAAATATGATTGGTATCTTTAATAAGGCTAGATTTAAATCCTATTGAATACCTTCTAAAAAGATTTGTGTAAGCACAACATTCACCACCAAAGTTCTTGGTGTATTTATGAAAATTGGAAAGTATTTTCGTCCGCAGAAACGTTCTTGTATTTAACAATTTTTCCAGAAGGCCTATTAGTCTGGAAACAGGTAATTTTGCGTTGATTCACTTAACATATCGTCTATTGTATATACATCTTTTTGCTTTCCGTTCAAATGTATTGCCATTCAAGTCCGTTGCCTAGAAAATCACAAGATACACTCATGTGCAAAATTAAGAGAATTTGCTGACTATGTCTATTTGTGCGAAAGTCATTGAACCGAAGATATTAAATATGATGCCGAAGAATAATGCAGATATTCAGAATCGAATACAGGAGTTTATACGTGTATGTCTGCGAAGCTGTTATTGTAGAAGAGATATAAGCGCATTAGGGGTTTGGGGCTGTTTGTGAGCTTGTGTTCTTTTACGACAGTCGCCGTGTTTCTCGCAAGAGGGTTGGGTAAGAGTTGGGTTTGTAATGTATCAGATAAAATGAGTATCCACGAATGGATGGAATTCTGAATGAGGTCGACAAGATCCACAACGACTACTGGGGATCATTATTTGACACTTTCAGGCTATACAGTTGTTTGCTAAAGGCTCCCTGACTGTTATGAAGTATATAGAGGAGCTCTTAGATCTCTATGTTCGACATTTATTGACGCAGTTGGCCCTGGGTTCCCGTTAATGGATGACAATGCACGTCAACATAGAGCTCAGCTGGTCGACGATTAACTGGAAAGTGAGGATATTCGCGATATGGTTTGGCCAATCAGATCTCCTGACCTTAAGCCTATAGAGCATGCCTGGGAAGCTCTTTGAAGAACAATTTTTTCTTGCCATTCTTCTCCGAGAACCATCGCTGGGTTAAAACCTGCCTTGCTGCAGGAGTGGCATCAATTCCCACAGGGACGCCTCAACTGGTTTCTATCCAGTATGCCGTCACGCTGTGCGACTTCTATATCTCTAACAGGAGACAATACCACATCTAAGACTCATTTCAGTTCGATATCATAGCATCGATCTCTGTACTGTTAACTTTGTTAATAATCATAGCCACATAAAATGACTTGAACGGTAGATCTCTTTTTCTGTTATAAATGAATTTCATATCAAATTTTATCAAAAATATGTCCATTATTTTTAAGAAATTCGACATAACATGTAAATTTTCTTAATTTTGCACACTAATTTATTTAGAATTCAAAACTGATCTATACAGTTACTGATTAGCAAACTATGTAGAAACAATGCACTTAGTTCTTAGGAAAATTATGCTTTTCTTTTTAATCTGATTTAAATACAGTTGTATTTAACTCACCGATTGACGAAATTCAAATTGCGTTTTTCAAGTCTCGAAAGAGCAACTTAGCATATATATTATATTTAGTTATATATGGCATTGTCCTAACATAGGTATTTTGACACAAAATCAGACTCTTTCTGAAATACCATACCCATTTTTTCCATATTTTGATTCTATGACTCAAATTATGCCTAGATTTTAATTTTTGTAATTTTTTGTGAGAAATTTATAGAGAAATTTAAAAATTTATCTTGGCGGATTTTTTTTTCAGTTTGCCCCTAGAGTATTTCAGTTGGCGAACTTCTTAACTTATAGCAACCTATTTTCCTTTTCTTTCTTTCATCGTCCACAAGCGGAAAAAAAAGTCATCGTTCATAATTTCAAATAATTTTAACAGAGAGCATAAGCCACATTTTCGCTATTATCGTTTGTAATAAATAGTCCAAATTTCAAAACGTGCCGAAATGTAAATTCGCGTAAATCTTAGGAAATTTTGAATAAAACTAGAAGTTTTTGCAGGTATGCTTAAAAATGCATCTACTTTAAGATGATGGCAAAACTTTTATAGGTTACAATCCAAAATTTTTCCAAAAATTTATAAAAATTATTTAAAAATACGAATTTTAAAAGTAAGTCATAAAAAAGGGGCGAATTTTATTTGGAATGAACCTAAACATCGAAATATGAAAGGAAGAATCAAATAAGTTTAATAAAAAAGAGGTATTAATGAATATATACCAAATTCTATTAACACTGAGAAGCTAAAATTTTGAGAGCTAATTTTTTAAAACCTCCCCGTGCGATTTTTACAAAACATGGCAGTTTGGCATAATTTGAGTCGTAGATTCGAAATATGGTAAAAAACTGGCATCTCATTTCAGAAAAATCCGGTTTTGTGTCAAAATACCTATATTAGAACAAGGCTATATATAAATCAAATACATATCCTAAGTCGTGCTTTCGAGGCGTGAAAATCACAAGTTGAATTTCGTCAATCCGCCCAGTAGAACGGGAGATATAGAACTGTCCTTCTTTTTTCCTTTTTTTTTTGCGCAGAGCTGGTCTTTCCACCTAGGGTAACTCTATTGAGAATTTCTAATTATAAAAGAAATCCTAGTAAACTTTAAAAGAACCCTTTCGGCTATCTTTAAAATATGAACCCTTTCAGAATTTATCTTTTATTTTTTATTTTTAAATTTATTAGCCCAAAAGGGCTAATAATTTTTGACGGTATTTTGTGGCGTTTCACTATAAACGGCAAATCACTTTTTAAATTGTTGCCATGAAATATTATCACCTTGTATTATATTTAAAGAAGTTAAATAATGAGGAATCTGCATGAATGTATGTATATTTCTCGCATTGTGAGAAAACGAAGCCACCAAAGTTTGAATAACGTAATCCTTCACCCAAGCATCCGCACCTGAATGCTCTCGAGATTCGGATTTGTTTTATTATCTGCTGCATATTTTGTAAAATTTTAATCGAATGTTTAATAAACAAACTCAACAATTTCAAAGCGAACAACACCAACACTGTAGGAAAATAGTTTTTTTTATCTCCAACGCGCAAGACTGTCTGTTCGAAATTCCAAAGATATGTTGTTTTTAAATATTTTGTGGTATTGCTGTTGAATTGAAATTTATGTGGTTTACATGCAAAGACCGTGATATTTAATAAATAAAGGTAACCCACAAAACGTTAAAAAAAGCTCCTCTTTTGGCACAATATCAAATCTGAAAGATTTCAGTTTTTTTTTTTTTATTTAGTTATTGGAGCTCTTATTTCTAAAACTCTTTCATGGCTCAGTCTTTATTTACAAATTATCCAATTACAGCTTTCTTAAAAAATCTCAAATATGCAGATCCTTCTAAAGAATAAAGGGCACCACTTAGGATTATAATATGCAGTCTTTAGCATTACTGCTTAGATGCTGCGAATATTAAATTATACAAGAGCTATTAAAAACTCATGTGACTGAGTTATCTACACCTGCTACTTCTCATAAAAGAAATTTAAGATTGATGGGAATAAGCGCGTTGTACTGTGCATTTTATTTCAAATATAATTAAACCATGAAGTAATAAAATTATTAAGTTCATTCTGGTTTCTATTCTCAGTTGCTGAAGGAAAACTAGTTAGAGAAAATCATATGGTTTTTCTCCTGTGTAGAGTGAAGGCAAATTAGTTTCTTGAGAAAATTACGCCACAGACGGCATCCTTTTAAAGCAACTTCCGATTACTTTTATTGTTGTATTGACTATCTCTAGAATAGTGACCACTTGGTTTCACAACTACTCTGGAAGCTTAGAAAATAGCCTAATTAATATATTGTTGCGTTATACGGGTTCGTGGATTTCAGAGTATCCGATGAAAACACGATGCAGAGCAATAAAAAGCACAATTTATTTACAAGAATCACTATTTACAGCACAGTTCCAAAATTACCTTTAAAAGCGTCGAAAATCTACAATAAATACGCTGAAACAATCAGCAACACAGCTTCAGGCTGTAAAGGTAGCTTCACGGCAACACTAAACTTATAGTAAACACCGTGGAACAATCACCAATACACTGTCAAGCTATACTGTGAAGGTAGCTTCACGGCAAAGCACTATCTCGATCGCTTTCCGTTCGCAAAACTCTCGCGTAGCTTAGCACTCACAGTAAGCAGCTATTCTCACACTAATCACAATTAATCACACTACTACTGCTCTCAGAAACGCAAGGGTTTATATAGCTTTTCCTTAGGTTCCACAGGTTTCGAGAAATATCTCGACAGGAAGTTATTCTAGAAGCTTCCCGATTGGACCATGGGATATCGCCTATTTGGTCGCCAAATGGGCGATAAACTCGCCAATCTGGCAACCCTACCATACACTATTTTATGGCAACCCTAGTGCTATGCCGGAAAGCTTACATACAAGCGCAACCGCCGAATTTTTCGCAACAATATCTTTTGCCACTGTTGCTTTAGAATAGCGCAAAGAATTTGTTTTGTAACATAAGAAAATTTCAAACTTTTGTAACAGATGCAGTTTGGACATTAACATTTGAAAGTCCTAAAAATAAGTACGTTGTAATTTATCACAAAAATATTAAGAAAATCAACTTTAAAATGAAATATTGCTAAAAATGTTTGTCTTAAACAAAAATTAGGAGTTTGCTTTATTACACGCGAAAATATCAAAAATTTATAACAAGTGCGGTTTTGGACACTGCAGTTTTAAAATATTGAACGAGAAACGATCGAAGAAATAGAATTGAGAAATTAGAAATTTATGTTAAAAATTCGATATAAATTTTGTTTAAAAGATTCGATTTATTTTTATTTTAAAAGATTCCACAGCCGCTCTAACCGACTGTGGAAACACTAAAATTCTGACATTTTTATTTTGTTCTTTAAGCTAAGTTATACACAAAAAATAGATAAAAAAGTTTCAGCTTTAAATTAAAATCCTAAATAGAATTTTGAATAATTCGCTTGGAGATATACAGCTTTATCGTCCACATAAGATGTGTTCCAAATTTAGTAGGTCTGGGTCTGAACACTGCCGTGCTACGCGACGAGTTCAGGTACTCGGAGAATCCTCATATTTATAATAATAAATTTTAGTTTATTCTGACACCAGTAACGACTCACGCTTTCCAGTAAATATTAAATTATTACTAAACTTTCCAAAAAGATTATCTGATAAAATTGTTAAGACAAAGAAATAAATTTTTTAAATATTTGAATCAGAAACTATCGGCAGTGGTAATTCTGTACAAGAATAACTAGATGGCATTTAAAAATCAGGTAACAAAAAACCAAGTTGCCTTTAAGGATTTCGGATTTCCAACAGTTTAAAAGGAGATGGCCAGCAAAATGATTTTAAAAAGTGCATATTAAAAATGAAATTTTCTTCAGTAAAGCTCTTTTTAAATATATTAAATTTCTCAAATAACCAACCACTGCTGCGAGATTCATAGCAATTACCAGATAAAATTCTTCCTCGTCTTGATAGTTAAAGGAGTACTTACGCACGGCAGCAAAATTAAATTCCTAGAGCAATGAGGTCTTAAAGAATTATTTCTACTACTTACAGTAAATCTCGTATATTTAAATTAAATACAAAAGTAACACTTTTTCCTATTAAGTTAAACAAACTTCATCCTTGTAATTTTTTTTCCTGTAGCAAACAAAGATTTAATTCAGATTTAAAATACTAGAAGAGCAAATCTCAAATGGTTATTGTTCACTTAAACAGAAACTTTAAACCTTTTCACTTTTAAATGAATTATCAGAAAATCTTGAAAGTACATTAATGTTTTCTTTACAGTATTTACCTTTGCATACTTGCCTCCCAGACGGTATTGTGGTTAGGGAAGCCGACTGAGATACCGAAGGACCCCAATGCAAATAACTGTTTGCCTCTTCATATGAGGTATCGATGGCCGCTTATTAGGTGCCTCCATAATAAAAGGGCCTCCACTTCTGGCCTTAGTAGTGGCGAAAACATAAAAACGGCTACTGCCCGCCGTAAAAATAAATAAATAAAATAATAATAAAAATTTTTTTTAAAATATCAAAGCGTTCAGATTTTACATTACGCCCAAAGGGGCATTTTTAACGTTTTGTATGTTATCTTTATTTATTAAATATCATGTTCTTCGTACTTAAGCCATAAAATTAAATTCAACAACAATATCGCAAAATAATTTTAAAATAAGCATAGAGTGTCCGATACACAATCTCGCAAGCTGGAGATAAAAAGGTTTCTTTTCAGTAGTGTTGACACCATTGCGGATATGAACTTCTGAGGTATCTACAAGATTCTTACCACTGTGGTTTAATTTACATTGGTCAAACTAAGAGAGTCTTAAAATTGCGCGTTATGAGGCATATGTTAGGAGCAGGAAAACACAGAAGTCCACTGCTGCCCAGCATTGTTGGTCCGAAAATCACACTTTCATTTTTCAGCCAAAATCATTCAAAAAACATCTTCCATTAATGAATTAGATTTTCTAGAAGCGTTTCATATTCAAAAAAATCTTTCTTTTCTAGTTAATGACCGTAATTCCAATCTATCTTTACCTTGAGTCTTTAAGGAAATTATGTTTCAGTTTTCTTGTTGCGTCAATAAATGGCGCCAGTAGATTAACTCCTGTCCATCCAATTCCTGCCTTATCTTATCAGTATATCTTATCTCATTCATTTGCACTTTGGCAGCTGAGGCTAGTGGTTCCGTAAAACCATCCAAACTAGTCCTGTGAAAGTTTACATATATAACCCTGATTTTTGTTGTTTGACTTCTAAATTAACACTTCACATATTGTTTACCCGAAGGCATATAAGCATTCTGTACCGCACCACGCACATCGCACCACGCAAATCTGTACCGCACCACGCAAATCTGTCCTCGCGATTGGATATGGCTTCTGATGATATCACTTCCTCTACGCTTAGACTTTGCTTGGGCTCGAGGATACATCTCCATACCGTTTGTTTGAATTTTGATAGCAGTACCGAAAAGATTATTACGTGCGTTATATTTCTGTTGCTATGAGATTACGCTTTTTACAACATTGTAATGTTGTTAATTTAATATAAAAATGTAGTGATTGCTTTTCCTAGAGAGAAAAAGGTATTATTTCTTCTTGTGCTAATTCCGCAAATGTGTATTAAGTGCAGAGATTTTTAATAAATGTATTTTTAATTTAGAGCTCTTCATATTAATGGTGTTGTGATTATTAATTAATTATTTCGTGTTCATTGTATATCTATTATCTGATGATGCAATCTGCGAAAGCATGAGACAAGTTAATTTTCGGAAATAACAAAAACGACATTGGAAGCTAGCATTACACAAGTACACAACAAATTCGCAATATTTATGATCAGTCTGAAAAAGTAAAATTTATTTTTGAAGTCAGACTAATATAGATTTAGAATAGAGATACGTTTTAAATTGAATAATATTACTTTATTGCGCATTTTTTAATGTGTAACATTTGTTTGTACCTTTGCATAAAAATAGTGTTTGTCAGAGAAAAAAGTTTTATACACGTTTTATATACGTTTTTCTTATACACGTGTATTAAATTCAGCGACAGTACTGAATGCACATTTTTCCTTCAGTTAAAGCAACAGATATATTAGAATGACATGGACATTAACATAGAAATAACATAATAATTTGCAAAGGAAATATTTTCTGCAATGCGAAAGAAACAGAATGCAACAAAACTGCAATAGTAATAATATACTTTACTAGTACACAATGCCTCAGTTGGATCTGAGAAAAAAGTTTTATACACGTTTTATATACGTTTTTCTTATACACGTGTATTAAATTCAGCGACAGTACTGAATGCACATTTTTCCTTCAGTTAAAGCAACAGATATATTAGAATGACATGGACATTAACATAGAAATAACATAATAATTTGCAAAGGAAATATTTTCTGCAATGCGAAAGAAACAGAATGCAACAAAACTGCAATAGTAATAATATACTTTACTAGTACACAATGCCTTTACAGTTGGATCGAGATCGTCCTGTTTTGGTTTTCGCACTAAATTCATTCACCTACTTGTATAATCTAAGCACTTAATATAAGATCGCATCTGATATTACCAAAGATTTTATAATTTTATTATTCCATGAAAAGGGAAGCCGTGTGCAGTGCAGCTATTTTTTTTTTGTTTGTTTCATTAAAAAGAAAAGAAAACGATAATTTTCACTCTTCTGAGTCACTTATGTACGTTATTCAGCGAAAACCAACCCCGCCTAAACGTCATTACGCCAACAGAATATGATGTCATCTGAAAGTATGCCCAATCGGAAGTACGGATTTTTCCCTATGCGCATGGCGCGGTACAGAATGCTTATATGCTACCCGAAGGTTATACCTGCAAGTTATCAGGCGAGAGCTGACCCTGCCAAGTGTTTAAATTGTCAGCAGTTCGTGCAGAATCAAGTCACCTGCTACAAACCATTAAGGTTTAGAAATACGTCTGTCATTTAAATTCTTGTTAACTATCCTAGTAGCAGACTCATGAGAAACGTTAAAAAATACGAATTTAAAAAGAAAGCTGAAGGCTTTTCTTTAATTATTAACACTCGAAAAGAGAAGTTCTTAATTCACATGCTTGGAAACAAATTCTCGAAATGCAACTGATAGAATATCAAATGCCGTTGCTTGATTATATTGAACTTCCAGAACGACGGTAGTATCCAAAATCATTGACTTTACCGAATTTTGAAGACGTCTCACTGTTTTCCAGAAAATGTGAATATAACACTCCGAGTGTGTAGAATATATGGAATATTTTATATCTACAAATTAATTTCTAGAAATTCTGTCAAGAAGGTAGCTCAAATTTTTTGCTCGTGTGAAAACATTGATTCTTCTATGTAAACAAACCCTTATATCTGTAAAAGGAAGTTTGAAAAATTAAAACTTAATAAGGAACATCCGCAACCCGTGTTGCCGATATCCTTCATTTGATGCTGGCACAATTTTTCGGATATCATTCAGGAACAGGTTTGGAAAAGGAATGTGTGCTGCATAATGTGTTGCCGATATCTTATACTTGATACATTTATCTATATATTTTTCAAGAACAGGTTTTAAACTCGACATAAAATGTTCGCTTTAAATGTGTAGAGTCATTAGGTATTTTTGAAACAGAAGTCATGAAAAATGAACAACACATTCGCCGGGAGTCGAACCATGGTCCTGTCTGTTACGCGTCGTGCGCGCTCACCACTACACCACAAAGACATTCAAAGATGGTGGGAGAAATACCTTATAAGTGAAACTAATTTAAAAATGAAAAATCTGAAAGGTTTTAAATTTTTAATTGCGTCGAAAGGGCCGTTTTTTAAACATTTTGTGTGTTACCTTATTAACTAAATACCACGATCTTCGCAATTAAATCATAAAATTCAGTTCAACAGCAATATCGCAAAATAATTTTAAAATGAGCATATCTTTAGAATTTACGATACAGAATCTCACGTGCTGCAGATGAAAACGTTTTTCTGCACAACGCTGCCATGGCTGGCTTTGAAATCCTTGAGTTTGTTAATCAAAAATTCGTTAAAGTTTATAAAATATGAAATCGATAATAAAACAAATTCCAGATTTCAAATCTGGGCTTCCAAATGCCTATTCGCAAGAGAATTACGTTATTCAAAATTTGATGGCTCTAGGTACCGTCGTTTTATCACAATGCGAGAAACATACATACATTTAAGCAGATTCTTCGTTATTTAATTTTTTTTTAAATATAATACAGGGCGATAATATTTGGTGACAACAATCTGAAAAATGAAACAACGCTTTTAGTGAATCGACGCAAAATGCCAAAACGAAATTAATAGTCCTTCCGGGCAAATTGCTCCTTTGGACTACAAATCGTTTTAATGACTCTATTATCTACCCACATCCAAAATTTCAACTTGTTCCATCATTTGGTATCCAGTGAATAAGTTACAATTATCCTAACAAGTCTTTTTACTTCTTTTGTACGAAGTAAAGGAAGTATTGTAAATTCCGAAAAATTCCGGGTGCCATATTTTAACGAAAATACACATTTTGACTGCTATCGAATGCAATTTAACGATCTTTTTGCATGACATCTGTACGTAAGGACAAAATATAGGATTTTTTTCCCAAAGCGAATTATAAAGCTAATTTAAAGATTAATTTAAAAGGATTCAGAAGCGATTTTTTTGTGGTGCATGTATGTACATATGTATGTATCTCGTATAACTCAAACACGAGTAGACTCAGAGCGTTGAAATTTTGTATATAGGACTGCTATAGCATGAAGTAGTGCACCTCCTTTTTTGATGGCAATCGGCGCACCAAACGTATATAAACAGATATATATATCCATTCTGTTTCTCGGCTTTCTGGGCATATTGAAATCAATTTTTTTATTGTTATATGTTGGTAAATTGTGCATTTATTTGCTTTAAAACTGATTGAATTATGTTGTTCTTAGCTTCCGATTAAGGTTTTCATGCCTCTATTTAACTTCCACGCAATAGCTGTAGAATTATCAATAATTTAAAAGTTGTTTAAGTAGGGCTAAGACTAATTTTTTTTACCACAGCAGCCATATTTGTTCACATCTCTACATATAATAAAACAAAGAGTCTGTGTGTGGGGGGGTGTCTTTCGTTCGTGTTGCAAGTAAGCTAATAGACCCAGGGCCACGAAATTTGGTACATAGGTGTATCTACACAAGAGCCAGTGCACCTCGAAGCGATTTTTTCGAAATTCGAATTAGAATATTTTTTATTTTATGTTTTGTGACCAAATGGCGTCATTTTGAGACATAATGGGCTACAGGAAAGCGAGATTTCACTCTATACATTTCATTTTTACATCGTCGTGAAGCGTAGACACTTAGCTATTTTACGAACTTAAAATAAATTTCGTATTTCAATAAATCGATTAAATACGAATTTATTTAGGAAGGTGAGCTTAACACCTTTTCAGCGGAATTTTTTTATAAAAAACATATTTAAAAAAATGTGCTGTTTATTTTCCTTTGATTTTTGGA
>KK114232.1:176007-214170 GCA_000611955.2 Stegodyphus mimosarum | reverse complement strand
AAAAATTGCATTAGGCAGCCCCTGAAGGTAGGGGATTGCCACCGGCCGCAGTACATTATCCAGGTATCGTTGGGCTGTCAGAGTGCCCTGAATACGAACTAGAGGTGACATGGAATTGTAGGCAATAGCGCCCCAAACCATTATGCGACGTTGTCGCGCGATGGAGCGTTCCACAGTTACTGCCAGATTAGATCTGTCTCCACGTCGACGCCACATATGTATGCGGTGACTGTCACTGGATAAACAGAAGCGTGACTCATCTGAGAACACGGTGCTTCGCCATCCACATCGCTCCAGTCCGGCACCATTCTAAACGTTGGCGTCTATGCTGTGGGGTCAATGGCAGTCTTCTTAATGGAGCCGTGAGTGCGGGCTACGTTCAACCATTCGACGGGAAATGGTTCTCGTCGACACGAGAACATCCAGGATATCTTGCACATGCTGCAGAATCGCGGTACAAGTGACTTGCGGGACCGCCACAGCTTGTCGGAGGATGCGTCGATCCAGGCGTGCTGACGTCACTCTGGCTGCACCTGCACCCCTCCTTCTTCCCACATTCCCTTGTTCCAACCATGTTAGCCATAGCCGATGCACCGTGCTCGCATGCATATGGGTAACAGCTGCGATTTGACGTAAGGATCAACCCACTCTTCTCAGTCCGATCACCATATCCCTCGTAAAATCGTCTATCTGCTGGAAGTGCCTTCGTTGAAGGCGGCCTGGCATTCTCTCCTATTACACGTATCCTCCGGGACAAAAACCAACTTTCTTCGATAATTCGTCTGGCAGAAATAACGACACGAATATTGCTCATTCTGCACGTTCCTTCTCTTATATCTTACTTCACGTGCGTCGGAGAGCTGCGCATTTCACATCATTCGCATAACTCAGTGACGTGCGTCTACTCTAAAATTTGCATAAATTTCTGACCACTCCTTCTTGGTGTTGCATTTTCAATGTCGAGCAGTGTATATACATTAACAGCCATAAACGCCGATAGTTTCAAAGGTGAGGTGGCAAAAGGAAGTGAATATTTCATCCTGAAATGCACAAACATAGTAAGCCAGAAAACTCAACCATAGCAACCCTGTCTTTCAAGCGGAACCAGTTGCCTGGAGTTTCTGTTACTCTGATGGTTTGTACTTTAACATGTATACAGACTCTGACTTAAGCCTGAAGCCAATTCATGGAAATCGATACAAAAATCGCACTGTGAGGCATATTCGGAAAGATTTGGTTTCGTTACCCAACAATATGAGACCGAAGCTGCAGTGGCTATTGGCCTGTGCAGTAATTTTTGGGGTGACATAGCTAACCAGATTGTCAAATGAGTGAAAATAGATATTAATATTAGCACTTCCAGTGTAAAACTGCCAGCTTTCTAGTTAAAATCTTACACATGTCAATGTCTTTCATGTCTATTTATCTATTTTTTTAAATTCCCACAACGTTTGTTGAAGAACATGGCTGGGAGCACCTTTATATTAGTCGTAGATGACAACTAGATTGGAATTAGGAAGTTCCAGGCAGAAGAAACCATTTCATTAAAAAAATGAAATTCTCAAAAATAGCATCCCAAAGCTCGCTCAATTTTTTATTGATTATAGACCATTTGTGAGCTATGATAATCTATTTGGTATCAAAGCGACTTTTGCATTTGGGGTCATATTGGCTATTCTGACCATTACGTTTCGATTACCCATTTACCTCCAACTACCATCTCCAGAAGCCTACAGCTGAGAGTTGCCATATATGGGCAGTTAACATTTGCAAACACAAGCGTGCAGTATCCTGTATAAAAGTATATACTCCCCATGCTCTCACTACCACAAAGAGACAAGACTAATTAGTTACTACAGCCAGCCACACAGTAATGTGCTGTAATTAGGATAGCTCCATGCAATATCTTCAGCTGTATCAAGCCACTATTAGCACCAAAGGCGATATTGATATCCGAAAGTCTCATTTTGGCCGTATTACTTTATTTTCAAATTTTTGCCACCAAGCGCTATCTCCAAGTATTATTTTTTTAAATATTAAATAATGAAGAATCTATATGTGTGTATGTCCCTCCCATAATGAAATACGGCGGCACCTAGAGCTACCAAATTTTTAATATGCGTAATATTCCACCCTAACTTCAGTAGCTCAAAGTCTGAATTCTGAATTTCGATTTTTAGTCCAAAGGGATTTAGTCCCGAAGGACTATTACTTTCGTTTGGGTGTTTTGCGTCGTTTCACAAAAATGTCCGATTCATTTTTCAGTTTAGTGCTAATGTTTCTTTGTTGGTAATTGAAGTTGCATTGGGTTGGCTATTGGAATTTTTGGAATTGTATTATGTTGGTTATCGGGTCTGTACTGGATGGATTAATGGAATTGTATTGGGTTGACTATTGGAATTATATTGGGTTTGTTTTTGTGTACGTATTAGGTTTAGTTTAATGTTTGTTTTGTTCGGCAAGTTTTCATATTATTAAGCAAGATCCCTTTGGACGTAATCTAAAATCTGAATCCTTTCAGATTTTTTTTTTTTGTTTTTGTTTTTTGTTTATATTATATTTGATACAAATTTCATGGATAACAAATTCAGTAACTAGGAAGCGGGAAGTGTTTTCAAAGTAAAATACTTTTATTAAAAGCTGACCAGACTGTTGCCATTCTTTAAAATGTAATATTTACCTTTCAATTTGATCATATTTAGTACAAATTGAATGGTGTTTTATTAACAAACTCAGTAACTAGAAAAAGAGACGGGTTCTCAAAGTAAAATGTTTGTATTACCAGCGCACGAGACTGTTGCCGTTCTTCAAATTGTAATATTTACCTTTCAATTGGATCAAAAATCTCGGCTATTTGAAAGCAATGAGTTGTCACCATCGGAAATAAAATACTCTTATTTTCCATGCCCTTGCGTGCTGCCATTCAGTAAACGTAAAATATTTAATTGTAGGTTTAATTTATTAAGTAACAATTTAATTTTCCAATCATTTCCTTTTTTAATAATTTAATTTATTAAGTAAGAAACTAAGTAACTTACAAGCAATAAACTCAGTTCTTAAGAACACTTTTCAATTTTTTAATGTGATTGATTCAAACAAAAAGACATTAAAATCATGGCATACCTAATCAAAAATATTCAATATTCTTATAAAATTACACTAGCTGGGCTCATTAAAATCATTAATTGCTTTTTCTTTTTTATGGTAACTATTTTAAGTAGACAATTTTTAAAGAAATAATATAGCGAATATGAAAAAATATATGGCAACCCCAAACATTCTAGCAGGAGTTCTAAAGATGCGCTACTTTTAAATATTTTGCCTTTTCTGTTCATTTTATGGGACGTAAATGCGAAGAACGTGATATTTAATAAACAAAGTTAAACGCACAAAGCGTTAATGATAAAACGATAAAAATTTTGTAAATATTTTTACTAAGAAAACTGAACGTTGATATGATGAACTGAGAAAAGACTGAAAAAAATATAAAAATATATGCGGCATAACGTAACACTGTATCAGAAATTCTAAACATATTCTGCTATGCTGCTTTTAAAACTTTTGTGGAGTTGCTGTTCATTTGTATGTGGCGTAAGCGCAAAGAAAGTGATGATTAATTAAAAAAACTCTATACATATATACCTGTATCTATACCCTGTTTTTTTATATCTGTACGCTTTTTTTTTATATTGTATCTGTATAATTTATATCTGTATCTTCCTTTTTATTATCTGTATATTTGACAGAACTCTGTAATTTATTGCAAATTTACAAAGCTCTTAGAATTCAACATCCTCAGCATGTTTTTTAATTTAATTTTTTAATTTTTGCATTTTCCTGACTAAGTCCTAGAAACCCCTAACCTAGTAGTCCAGCCGTTCCATCGATGGCGAAAAGAATATACTGGTACTTAAAATATGATGGCTGTTCTGAAAGCTCATAGAATAGCAACACTTTATGGCAACCATGGAGTCCAAAAATTATTTCACGTATTCCCATGTAAAGGACGTGGAGCATGAACGAGTATTCAAATTCCATGTTTATGATGTTCCCAGAGTATTGACGTCACTATCTGGATTTGACGTCGGATATTCTGATGTAACTCTACGATGTGCGTGTTTTGTGCTTGTACATATTACCTTTAAGGTGATCCCTATAGTAAAACGTCGAGGATGGTCACGTCTGGTGATCGCGGGGCCATAATTCTGTCGAAATCATTCTGTCAGGTGTTTAGCTGATTTACGTCGACCATCGAAACGCTCCAAAAACTGTCGCTGACATGTTTTAAAGGAACCACTTATCCAATACTGTTTCGCATGAAATACGCGCTCTTCCACAGAATATTGATACATCATCAAATAGCACCAAAAGAAGTAAGTCGCCTGATCGCCTCCCCCTCCCACCAACTAGTATAAAAAAAGATAGTAAATAGACAGGCTGAAATGGTACGAGTTCTGATGCTCTCAACCATAACATCTGCAGAAAGGGGGGACCTAAAGTGGTACGAGTTTTGTCTCCACGGTCAGAAAGCTTGAAATGGGACATCACGTAGTTCTCAGTCCTCAATGGTCAGAGGCCGAGCAGTAAACGGTAGTAGCTTAGTACATGGTTCAAACCCAGTCTGGCTAATTAAGCGTTTTCATAGTCTTCCCCGTGCGTAACATATATACGAGGCAGTTTCCCTTAGAAAGTCTTTCACTTAAGCAGATTAAGGTTTTCTCATAATTTAATAAATCAAACACTTGTCTGGTCGCAGAGCTAGTTGTGGCTCCGTTTTTGGAAGCATGAGCAAACATTTCTTCTCACCAGAGCGATTTCATTTTATTTTTCCGAGGTCTGAGTCTTAAATTTTATTTTTTAATTGCCGTTTCCAGTTTTGGAAGTGCACTCAAGGTTTCTGAATGCATATAGTTACTTTAATCGGAAATTCGCAAAAGATCTAATAATAGCACAACAATTTTTTGCTCTAAAACAATATGGGAAAAAATGTCAAAGTATCACATAAAGAAAACTTATTCAATCAGCGTGACAGAGATGCATGGTAAGTTACATTTCATAAAGAAATGTGTTTGTGTTATACGCAACTGAATCTTATACATCATAAAAGAAACTGAGAAGTGATGCGAGACAAATAGATAATCGTAATCCTTTGGAAATTAAAGGAACTTAATGAATTTAGTTTGTAGAATCATTAGATATCAGCAGGGCATCTTAAATAACCCAAGACCTTATAGTTACTTACTAGATATGATGTTCAGTATACCGCAAAACGCTCACATAGGAAGATTCTCTTTAATTCTTTGCATCTCCTACACAACTGCAGGAGGTTACGAGTCCCAGTCGACCAAATCAAAGTAGTAAAGATTTATCCTTCGCCGAATATTAGTTCGGATTCCATAGTGGAGGTTTTCTAAGTCTTTTTGTTTTTTGGCCAAAGATGTAAGAAATCAGCTTTTTGGGCTCTGGGAATTAAATACAGTTCTTTTAATTGCCAGCTGGTTGGACTGACCAATTAAAGGACACATAGGAAGAATTCCTTTAATGTTTCACAAACTAATTCATTAATATTGATGTGAAAGTAGCGTCAGTTGTTCTCACTATTTATTTTATGTTTATCTAATGATAAATTTATTCACATTTATAATTAATAACTAAAGTTTTTTAATTGAAATGTAAAATGTTTAAGCTATTGAAGTACTTAAAATTGCTATTTTTATTTTTACTACACTTGAGCCTCCAGTATTATTCTGAAAATACTTGTCTAATTTTCACAAGAAGTTTGATTTAAATTCACATAAATAAAATGTTTGTGTTCCGTTTGGCAACATGTGAAAGTATTCGATATAAATCATTAATTCAGTTAAGAAGAATTCATAAACAGAATGTGACAATTCATTAAGCATCCATGAAAGCATTCTGCAAATTTTGCCTCCAGCGAATAACAACTTGCCTCTAGCAGCTTTGTCATTCCCAATGTTTGTAGAATTTAAATTAATGCATATGAGCTTTTAGCTGAATTTACTGTCCCCTGAGCCTTTCAGAGTATCACAATGTGTTTATCATATTTATCATGGAAAGTACAAATTCTTTAAATCAATATTGACATCTTTCATTCAGTTATTCGCGACAATTAAGAATTTACCTTCTCATTTGAGAAAACAAATCTATTAACTATTTGCTTAATTTTCCTGAATATTGAAAAATAGTATTTAAGAACTTAATTCAATGAATATTTTGAAATTTCGTTATGGCAATGCTCGGAGCAACTATTAGAAGTAGATATCCATTTCCCTCATTTTGAATTCAATATTTATTTGCATACTTAATGTCTGGTATAGTTTCAACACTCTCTTTTCTGCGTATGTGAGGCAAATGTATGAATGAACTGAACAATCATAGGAGGAGTCTAGTCTTGTAGACAAATAGCTGCCTTGTTTGAGGCTTTAAGGCTTCACATCATCTAAGTATTGAGATAATGTTTGAAAATATTTTTATCAAACCTAAAGTTCTGAAAATAAATATTATTAAAAAAAACAACTCAGTACCCTATGGGGCTTAATTACAGAATAGGGTATAAGATATTTTTCCCTCCTTCCAGCATTCCTTCGTGCTGTAGTACAACTCGGCGTCTATTCAAGAGGTCCAGGTACGAGTCCCGGTGAGGGCACTGCTCATTTTTCATGTCTCCTGCTTCAAGTGAAACCTAATAACTCTACAAATGGCGCCCGAACAAAAAGGTGGTGGATGATAATGAGTCAAAATCAAGATTTGGCAATTGGGTCCCCTCATCTCCAGTCATCCTTTCAAAGGAGAAGTATATTTAGTATTTTCACCCTCCTTCTAGCATGCCATCGCGGTGTAAAGGTAGCACAATCGCCACGTATTCGAAAGTTCCAGGTTAGGCACTGTTTATTTATGGAAAAAAATTGGTATGTTATTTCAGAAAAAATCTGATTTCGTGTCAAAATACGTGTGTTAGAACAATCCTACATATAAATGTAATATATATCCTAAGTCGCACTTTTAGGTCATAAGAAACCCAAGTTGAATTTCGTTAATCGACCCAGTGGAACAGGAGATATTGATTTGTCCCTTTTTTTTTCCCAGAGGGGCTTTGGCCCTAAATGACTATTGTTTTCGTTTCGGCATTTTGCGTTGATTCACTATAAATATCTGATTCACTTTTCAAACTGTCGCCACCAAACATTATCGCTCTTTATTTAAAGAAATAAAATAATGAAGAATCTGCATAAATGTATATATGTTTCTCGCGTTGTGATGAAACAACGGTACCTAGAGCCATCCAATTTTTAATAACGTACTCTTCCACCCGAATATGAACATCTGGAAGACCAAATTTGGAATTTGTTTTACTATAGATTTCATATTTTGTAAAATTTTAGGGAATATTTGATTAACAAACTCAACGATTTAAAAGCGAGCAATGGCAACACTCTGCGGGCGGGGGGACTTTTTATCTCAAGGGCGCGGAGCTATGTATCGGAAATTCTAAAAATTTGCTCATTTTAAAATTATTTTGCCATATTGCTGTTGAACTGAATTTTATGTTCAAGTGCGAGGAACATGATATTTAACAAATATAGGTAGCACACAAAACGTTAAAAAAACGTCCCTTTGGATGTATTCAGATTTTTTTTATTCATTCCGTCTTGTTCTTAATTTACTAACCTTATTTTCCCTCGGTAACCCAATTTTCCCTCGGTGAACTAACGTTCGGTTGTAGTGGGCTCATGGGCGTAGCTTTATCCCAGTATAGTAATTGCATCTTTTTTTTTTTTTTTTTTTTTCAGTATACCTCTTGATTTAAAACCAGCAAAATGGCAAAAAAAGGCCAAATATGACTACATTTTATTTATATTTCCGATGTTGTGTCTTAATGCACGCTTTTCATCTAGTCTCCTACTTACCTCCGAATTCAAAATTTCCACAAATCTATTCTCTCATAGTTCTAATTCGCGGTAATGTTTAAAAACTAAGAATAATCCTTAAGCGAAGTTTCAATTTTCACTTAATTCACCTTAGCAAGCATGTATCCTGAGTTACAAATTATCTATTTCTTCTGTTACTGGAGAAAGCAAAGGCAGAACTAATTTTAAATAAATAATTGGATAATATCTCGAATTCTGAAGCCATTTGAGAATTGCCCTTAAGTATAAAAGGGAAAATACTTTGCAACTTAGTGTTTTAACCCAAAATGTTCCACGACACATGTCATTCATTTCGTCGTAATGTTCAGCTGCACTAGCATATGGAAATTCAATATGAGTGCTTAAAAGAATTTGAGATTCTTTTAGTTGTTTATGAAATTAATTTATAAGAAGTGTCTTTGAATGGAAAAGCCATCTTGGCTTAATTACTTCTAAAGGATGAATTTTTTCAAAGAATGAATGCTTAGTTTACAAGAATGGCTACTTCCTTGTCATAGCAGCCATTACACTTGATCGCCAAAACTGACAAACTTAATCGCTCTATTTTTAATGTGCCTGCTGTTGCAAATGTTTCCAACTCTAATGCGGAGGCTATTTCAGTAAGGAGTTATCCGAGAATGGTAGGAAGTTTGTGGATAAAAGAAAATTGTAAAGTAAATTTCAAATTTAATTTTGCTTCCACATCATCGAATTATTGTGAAGCAGAGTACTGAACTAATAGGAAGATTCTTTATTCTTCGTTTTCGAAGTACATTAAAATTATTTAGAAACCGCGAATGAAAGATTAAGAAACAAACTAAATGTGAATTTTAATTTGTATTTGTTACATTCTTATCTGTTCTTTATTTTATTTTAAATTTTACTGATTTATTGCTGCTTCGTAAAACTGCCAGCAAGCCGCCATTTTGAAAATGCCATTATCTTCCCACTGGTGCATCAGCCTGACGAAAATTTTTGAAGGCCGTTAAGGAGTACTTTATTATAGAAAGAACTACAATATGGAGACAGATAATTTTGCTTCTGATGTTTGTAATGCCGTGCTGCAATTTAAATTCAAAATCGACCAGATAAAGAACTTTATTCAGCAGACGAAAGCACTGAGATTTATACGAAAGCACTGAGGAACATCAGTTTCTTCAAGAACTTCCAGTTTGCTCCTCCAAGTGATCAAGAACTGAATTACTTGAAAGCAGATGCAAATGCAGAAGCTTTTCGCCTAGCATTATTATCCAAGTGGTTAAAAAAATCTCATCTCAAAACATCGAAAATCACCCTCGTTTTAGAAGGCTATAAGAATTATTTTGTCAATCCTTTTTCCCATCCATCATCTATAGAACTGCATACATTTTACAAAAATTCAACTTTCCGATCATTTTCTCTTCTGTCAACAAAAGCAGCAGTTCCTTACTTAAGGACCCCATTCCGTATATGATCCCCTGCATATATACATGATTCCTTGCCAGTATGATTATATTTACATTGGTTAAACTAAGATATGCCTTAAATTTCGCACTAAGAATCATAAATCATGTGTTAGGAAAGAACACGTAAATCCTATGTTACCCAACACTGTTGATCAAAAAATCATTTTTCATTCTCTGGAAACAAATGCCTGCAAAAAACTTCTTCCGCTGGCGAATTAGATTTTCTAAAGGCGTTTCACATTCATAAAAATCTTTCAGTTCTAGTTAACGATTCCAACTCCAGTCCATCTTTATCCTCAGTTTTAAGGAAATTATTTCATAATTGTTTTCATCTTTCATTAATGGATGGCGCCAGTAGCTCGCCTTCCTTCCTCTTATTTTTATCGCCTTATCTTAGTTTATCCTAGCTTCTCTTTCGTCATTTGCATTTCTGCAACTGAAGAAGCAGGTTCTGTATTTAAACCTTCGAAACTGGTCCTGTGAATTTATTAATATTACGCTGATTCCTGTTGCTTTAACTCCTCCAGCTACCGTTATTCGGTATGTTATTTTGTCGCAAAGTCTGAAAGTGTCGAAAAAACTGAATTGGTATTAAAATCATTGAATAAAGAAGGCAAATTTTCGTGAAAGGGAATGTGTTTGTTTCTTCTTTGCTTCGCCCTTTGACCTCTATCTATACTCTGTATCATAGTTTGAAAGACTCTGTAGTGTTTAAGTATAACTGCGTTAAACCTTTGCAGCCTTTTCAGCGTCTGAAAATAAAAAAGCGTTATTTCGAATCAGTAGAAAATCATGTATCCAAACTAACTAGGGGCCCACCAGCGGTTGAGCGGTAAAGACGCTGAACACTGGTAGTTCGGGGTGAGGTTCGAATCCCGCGAACGGGCTGGCTGCATGGGCGTTTTCGTGGTTTTCCTCATGTATAACGTGTATACGAGCCAGTTTCCCTTAGAAAGTCCTCCACGAAGGCATCCCTCCCTTTAGGCAGATAGCCCTCGTGTGCTTTGCCATAATTGAATAACCTAACTAGTTTTGGTTGAGCTCTTTTCTTCCCGTAAACTTATGGTCAGTCTTATTTTCATAAAATATAAAGCGGCTCACTTTTACCGACATTGTTCTCTACAACAATCTTATTTTTGAACAGGTTTAGAAAAAAAATTTCAAATCGAAAGGTGACGTTGTAGAGTCATTAGGGGTTTTTTTCGAGCAGGAGAGGTGAAAAATGAGCAATGCCCTCACCGGAACTCGAACCTAGACCTCTCGAATACGCGCCGAGTATGCTAACTGTTACACCACAAAGGCATGTTGGAAAAAGGGAGAAAATACCTTATACCGTTGTTCGTTTAGGTGGGTCGGGCTGCGTCCACCTTCTCGTACTTTATAGCGTCATCATATAATTTAAGAAAATTAAATATTGTTTTCATCTTTGTATATAATCCTTGCTTTCGTTCATGCACGAACACAATTCCTACCTTCATGTACGGTTCGGTGTTAATTAAGCTTCATTCTTTAATTTTTTATTGATTTTACCGTTGCATGCTTAACTTTTGGAAGCCAGTGTATAAAATGCCAGTTGTGGCTAAATTACGAAATATATATTTACTTTGAATAATGAGAAAATGTGAAGCTCGTTTAAAAAAAAGGGACAGAAATTATTTTGGGACTTAACGAACAGGACTCAGTTTACTGTATTTCGAATAAATGGGAATTCATTACAGGAATGTTGCTGATTTCACTGTGTAACTTTACACATTAAATGACATTACTGAAACATCTTCAACAGAGCTTCTAATTCTCACTGCCTAAAAATTTCTAAATTTATAAATGAGCATAAATTTAATCTTAACAAGACACGGTGGAAGAATATCATTTTATATATATTATTGCATAAATCGCGTGTTTTGTGACCATTTGTTTTTGTAACACGTGCGCTGCTCTAAAGAAATGTAGTTAATAAGGAACACTTAGTATTTGCTACACCAGTACAAAATGTCAAAATAGAATGAACTGCTCTACACCCTTTCTTCAGTTACAGTTTCTACGTGCATTTATTTTACAATACCTTCAATTTATATTGGTTCGCGAGAGATAAAAATCCCCCAAACTTTACTGACTATTTACATTTATCAAAAATAAAGATCAATTTTTTTTTAAACGGAACGAATGTTCAATCCTCTCTTTCCTTCTCTAGAGCTTATATTTATATCCTCACATCTAAGAACATGATACAGAAAAGCTGTTACCATAGCTAACACTTTTCTAGACTCACACTTTCTCTTTTTTGAACCTTTCTTTTAAAAAAAAAGACCAGGGATAAAACTTGCTGTTCGATCGGTAGTTTCAGAATGTAAAAGGAAGCATGTAACTACTTTCGAGTTTTTACTAGCATTTTGCTATTTTTTCCCACTTTTCTACATATAAATACCAAGAGATTTGAAGAACATTTTCGAACATATTTCCTTCAGGCATTTTAAATGCTAGATCAAATTTCCAACAGCTGCCAACACTGCAGAAGAATACTAAGGAAACGAATTGAATACAGAAAAGCTTTAATAAAATAAACCTTGACAGGAAATTTAATTCCAGATTTCTACATAAACAGTGAAAGAGTTATTTATACGTTTATTTGCATAGTGTATTGTTACAAAGAAATATTTTTCCTAAATAATTTAATAACTAAACAGCATAAAACTATTTGTTGAATTTGAGTAGTATGATTCGAAAGATTAACGGTACTTAAAGATACCTGGAACATGCGTTCTAACGATGGAGGTAGGAGCTTAAATTAATGTTTCATTTTATTAAACTAGCCCTCTAACCAGCAAACTATACAGCCTAAAATACTTTTTCGATATCTGTAAGAACGTACATATACGTGCATATTAAAATATGGCAAAGAAATCAAGGAAATATATTAAAAGTACACAAATCCAGGTATAAATTACCAGGAGAATTTTTACATTAAAATCAAGAAAATAATTTTTTCTCATAGTAGATCTGGGAAATTTGTGCTTTCTTAGCGAAAACCCTGGCTGGTCAGAGGGCTAGGATAACTATGTAGTTCATATAAATTTTAGTACCTCATCTATGAATTTTAAAATGCTTGTTCCCCCTCCCCGTTTTGGAGTTGTAAAAAATTTCACTCTAAAAAACATCCATGTTACTAACATTGATTATCACGCCTAATTCGATTTGAATAAGAAAAAAATCTCTTTTTTAATTATTATTAAATTTCATTTATTTCTAATCTAATATTTCGATCAAAAACTAGGTTAGCTTATTTTAGTATTTTTGTTGCTGCTCGCTGCTGACGACAACAAGGCAAATAAAATTCCATACATGGACTACATTATTTCAATGGTATTTATTTTACAGAAGTCTTGACTAACAATGTTTCAATTGTTTTGGAAAACTTGAGTTAATTTTTAGGATACAGTAAAGACAACTACCTTCTTTTTTACTTTTATTGGTTTTCTTCTGTGAATAATAGATGCCAATATACTTTGTAGGGCATTCTGTCCGTTCTTTCAGCATGCCTTCTTGTTGTAACGGTAGCACACTTGGCGCGTATCTGACAGGTCCATGTTTGAGTCCCGGTGAGGGCATTGCCCATTTTTCATGGCTCAAAAAAAAACCTAATGGCTCTACAATAGCGCCGAACTAAAAGGTGGTGGAAAATAATTCGTCGCCACTAGGATTTGGCGATTGGGTCCCCTCATCCCCAGTCATCCTTTAAAGGAAGAATATGTAAAGCATGTTCTCCCTTCTTTCCACATTCCTTCGTGGTATAATTGGAAGCATACCATGAGTGTATGCATGAGGTCCAGAGTTCGAGCTCCGGGAAAGAATATTGCATATTGTTAACGTTTCCTGCTTCAAAAAAATAGCCTAAATACTCTACAGGGCGCCGAACTCGAAGGTGGTGGACAATAATTCGCCGTGAACATCATTTGGAAACTGGGTCCCTTCCTTCCCAGGCGCCCTTTAAAAGCAGGAGTATGCAATGTATTTTCTCCCCTCTTTCCGCATGCCTTTGTGGTGTAATTGGCAGTATACTTGTCGGACATTCGAGAGGTCCAGGGTTCGATTCCCGGCTAGGACATTGCATATTTTTCATGTCTCCCTGCTTCAAAAAAGCTTAGTAACTCTACAACTTATGTTCTGTTTGCTTCAAAAATTCTATCTACTCGGTATTAACTGCAATGACATAGTATTTGTAGAGAACAGAAGACATTGTTAATTCGACCCGGTTCTAAATCCCGACCAAAAAAAATGCCTAAGTGGCATTTTCATAGATTTTCCTACATATAATGTAAATTTTCTTAGAAATGTTATACTGAATTTATCCCTTTCCAATTGCAACTATGGTAGCGCTTTCACTGGAAATATTAACTTAATATTCCTTACTTAAGAACTAAATATTTCCTTTCTGTTTATCTCATTTATTTTTTCATCTATATATGTACATATACAGGAAGCGTCCTTTGACAAATATTCGATTATTGCAAGAACTCTTCGCTATTTTACTTAACCTTGTACATCACAAAACACACTATGATAAGTTAAAAAAAAACCTAAAAGGACAACGATATGTAAGAACCATTTCCTTTGTCTGCAAAAACGTAAAAGGACACTTTTATGCTGAATATAATGTCTTTTGACGTAATGAAATCGAGCCTTGAATAATGTAATATGCCTTTTCAAAATTAGATTGAGTGTCCTTTTTCTCTCAGAACAGCATTCCATCTTTTGCGTATGGATTCAGTTACATTAGTAGTGTTTTGTTTAAGGAGGAAAACTCCCATTTCTTTCTAAAAACTTTACTTAAGGCGTGGAGAATTTAAAATTTCAACTTCTAATTCTTCTGTGAGGCTACATCCAAAAATTTTCTTACTGAGTCAAATAAGAGATTTATTATTATAAACTTTTCGCATTTCAACATAAAAAAATACTCTTTCACATGCTCTGAAGTGTGCTAGGTGTTAAATTTTAGAGCACAAAACCGCTTTGAGACATATTCATTTCTGTAAAAGGTATTTATTTGATTTTGCAGCATGTCTTTCTGAGCAAATGTGCATTCGTAACGCCATTTACACAAATTCTGTAAATTATAATTTTGTTTGTGTTTTTTAGACTAAATCAGTAATTATAGATTGAACAGCAAATCAAAAAATATACGAAATTTTTACGGCTTTTTAGCAAACCGAATAGAAAATAAATAACATCAGATGAAAGAAACGAAGCCAAAGCAGTTAAACTTTTCTGAGAGGTGTTGGAAAGAAGCGAGGTCAGCGGCACCGGGTTAGAGGAAAATTTCTCCCAAATACATCTGAATGCGGTGGTGGTAAAAAATTAATCACCGGAAATACAAATTCTTTTAAACAACGTACCGGCAATTTGCATCCATTGACACGGAAGCGCAAAGTACCTTTTTTGAAGGGGGGAGGGAAATAGTTTAGATAAAATTTCTGACGCTATAAGTTATACAACACCGAAGGCACAGCAGTGATTGCAATTCAAGGGATACGGTGTGCTTATGTTGAAAAACTGCTGCTATACGTGCAGGTAAAAGGTGAGCAACTAAAATTTACTTTTTTTTCCTAGTTAAAAATTTGCCAGCTAATGTTAGGTATGGACTTTCAGTGGAAGCACGAATCAATTCAACCTCAAGTCAGTGGAAGCACGAATAAATTTTCAGTAGGCTACCACTACGCTAGACATGGCGAAGAAAAAATCTGCTGAAGTTACAGGTCCCAGCGATGCAGTTGAATGATCTGAAAAAGCACGAAAAAGAGAAAATTGAAGAACTGGTAAGAAATATTGTAGATTTTTTTAACCGACCGGCTCTTACTCATGTTGTAAACCAAGCGGTCGTCATAGGAGATAATTGACCCTGTAGGGCTAAGCCTTACAGGTATGATAAAGTGAAAGAGGCAATAATAGAAGAGCCTGTAAAGGACATGATAAAAGATAAAATTATTGTGTCTTCTAGCCGTCCGTTTGCAAGACCAATCATGTTATATCGTAAAAAGAAAAAATCTCCCCCTACGGAAAGTAAATCATGGCGGTTCGCTATAGATTATCGAAAACTAAATAATATTATAAAGTATCCAGTTTAACCATTACCGATTACTGAGAAGATAATAAGACAAATAAATTCCACAAGATGCATGAACACATTAGATCTTACCTCTGGCTACTTTCAAATCAGTATGAAACCGAAGGATGTTAATAAGACAGCGTTTATCACAAAATCGGGCGTTTACCCATTTTTACGTACGCGATTCGATTTATATGGTGCCCTCGCTACTTTTCAGCGAGCCATGGACATAATTTTTCGCCCAGTCCTCGGAAAATCCACTGTGATCTATTTATATGACATAATTGTTACCAGTAATACGACAGACGAGCATATAAATCATTTGACGAAAGTCTTTACACAAGATGCTCGTTTAAAAGAGAATCCTAAAGTAAGTAAGTGTAAATTCGCGGCAAATCAATTGAAATATCTAGGGTATAAAATTTCTGAGTACTTTTGTTGGTCGGCGGAAGCCAATACCGCGTTTGAACAGTTAAAAGCAGCTTTAATTTCATCACCACTGCTAAAGGTTCCTGACCCAGAAAGTCAACTTGAAATATCCGCAGATTCATCAGACTTTGCCATAGGAGCTGTCTTATCTCAAGAGGAGCAATCAGTAGTCGTCTATAGTAAAACGTTGACGTCTACTAAGAGTAATTATACGGCTACGGAACGTGAAATACTAGCTGACTTACTGGCTGTACGAAAATTCTGTGTATACTTCGGGAAGCAACTCGTAACAGTTTACACTGACCATGCTGCTATTCGCATGCTTTACTCCAGTGAAAGTTGTCACCTCGATTGACAAGGTGGACATTGAAGCTGCAGGAACATAATTTAGTACAGAAATATTTACCAGGTAAAGAAAATGTTGTTGTAGATTCCCTTTCGCATTAAATTAGGGGAACGGGGGAATCAAGTTAAATGCACAATGTGAACTTCAAAAATTTTAGACTCTCGATATATTATTATCGCTGAGCTAAAAAAGGGATCCGGAATTTAAAAACATTCATGCGTTTCTGCAGGATCCAGATACCTTTGAGCATCCAGATTTAACAGCCATGAGAAATAGAGCCGCCCATTATGAAATCATTGATAATCTCTTATTTTTCTCAAAGCTACTAACGAAAATATTGAGCTAAGTACCGTCATCTCAGTGTGTTTGACACTTAGCGTCTTCCAAGAATTACATGATGCACCGATTTCCGGTCATCTCGGTATTAGAAAAACAATTAAACGCGTACGAAAGGCGGTATTCGTTCCAAAATTGCGACAAATTGTTAAAGAGTATGTCAGGTCTTGCCATGGTCTGCCAAATAATTAATGATGTTAATTACCGGCCGGCCAGATACCTAAATAGTATTAAGGCTACTTTCCGCAATGAATTGCTCGGGGTCGATCTCTTAGCGAAAAGCGCTAAGAATAAACACCTTTACTTACCTGTAATTGTTGATCATTTTTGCAAATGGGTAGAAATAATTCCTCTGAAAAGGGCTTCCACCAAAATAGTCGTAGATTCCCTTTTAAATAAATTTATTTTAAAATATGGTGCACCATTAAAAATAATATCAGATAATGGTCCCCAATTTAGTCAGATACCCTATGACCCATGTGCATACGCCACTTGAAAATGGTCCTTTATCGACCAGAAAGATGGAACCCCTGCCTGAAGAACAACGAAAGTCCAGACGTCAGTGGGTAACAGCAACAGCCACATGCCCCACTTGGCAGCAGTTCGTGAATAAACGAATGCTTGACTCTGCCAATTCAAAAAGGTACGTAACTTTTAATTTCAAGTAATCAGTACTGTTATGTCTAAAAATATACAAAGTGCTTGTTAAGAGTTATCCATATTGTTTTGCCTCAAGTGAGGTTTTATTAGTTCTTGCAGGAAGAAGTTGAAAATTTTATTTTTTATGGAACTTTTTGTTCGCATCAAGAATTACGCTGTTTGGTCGAGAGACTGTTTTATGCGATTTGGTGAATTATTGCTAGCAACTTTGTTTAATTTGGATGTAAGAAAGTGAAATCTTGTACATATATGTGTGTGTGTGTGTAAAATATAAAAAAATACTATGGCTTTCTCTACACGAATAGGCAACCTCTAGTTAACTTTACGCAATTTCAGGATCTTCCCCTTAGACCAGTACTTTCGAAAGCTCAATCAGAGTCCGGATGTTGTCGTTGGCGAAGTGGAAGGCACAGAAGAATTTCACTTTAAAAACTCTACATCTTTATTTGATTAAAATGACAGCTCTTTTTTCTTTAGACGAAGATCACATATCCAATAATTATTTTAAATAGAAATAATACTAAATTAAGAACCTTTACGTCATAAATATTTTTAACAAAGGGAATACGAAGAGACAGAGCATTCGTATAGCAGACAATGGCAGAAAGCAATCTGACGAAAAATGGTGCGTAGAGCTATTTATAGTAGGGTTACATAACAGGCCAGAGAGTTCTCGAAAGTACAGGTCTAGGGTGAAGGTCCTGAAATTACGGAAAGTTAATTAGAGGTTGCCTGTTCGCGTAGAGCAAAGCCATCGTATTTTTTTATATTTTACATATATATACCTTACGGATTTTGTATTTAGTTAGCTATTTTTAGTAAAATTGTAATTAAAATTGTTTTATTTCCCCGTGCAATGCCGCGCGTGACGAATTTTAAGAGAAAGCTATGCCGAAAAAGCAAAAAGACAGGAGTAAGGGCATTTAACATTTAATGAATAGATACCTCGTAATTGTACTCTTTTGCTTTCTAGAAAACTCGAGAATATGAAAATTACCAGAATGTTCTCGTGCATGATTAAAAAGCTTCAAAATGCTGGAGAGAAACATCTCAGTTCTGTTGTGTCACTTATTTGTTGTTGCTGACTGTAGCGAATTCGCAGGGAGATCGGATTAGCTTTATCTGCGCTTTGAATTGTGTTCTATTTAACGTTTTAGTAGTTTAAAATATAAATAACGTGTGATATTGTGATATTGTACAAATATCTGTAAGGAAAAATTTCAACATTTTGTTTTATTTCTTGCGATAAGAATAAATTTTATTAACTTTTCATCAGACTTGTGCATTCAATCTGTTACGAAACCGTGCGCATGTAACAATTTATATAGTGTGTCTGTATGTGTGTTTCAGCAGTGTTTAATGCAAATGTGTGTTTCTGAATGTAAAGAATGTGTAATTTTCTAAAACTAGTTGTAATTATATTCAGAAATTTAAGCTTAAAATTTAGCGAAATATAAAAGCTAGCGGGAGAAAAATTTTAAAGTTAGCTTAGGTATGTTAAATGGCAGTTCGGCTCTACGGCTGAACACAAAGTTAATGCACGTTGAATAAGTACACTAAGATGAGTTCGAATATAGGGAGTCTGTTGAAGTCTTATGTGTCTGAGATTATTAATATGCAGGTTGTCGGTCAAAAAGTTGTTATTTAAACACCAAACTTTTACTTGCGTTTAAAGATTTCAGTATACGCATATGCTAGAGAGCTAGGGGAGGAAATCAAACTTGTGTAAGTGAAAATAAAGTTCGTGAATTGTCTAGTTAAATGCATGTATTATCTAGAACTTCCGCTAATATTAGTTTCCTTCCAGATCCACTGGAAGGAGATGACATTTAAAATAGAAGATGTATTCAAGATGATGACTTGTGTTTCCTTGAATTGAATTGTTAAAAATTTTAAGTATTTAGTAGCGTTATATTGTAAGGCTGGCTCTTCAAGTTTAAGTTAGAATTTAAATTTTTCGAACGGGTAGCTTAAAGACCTCATTTTCAAATATTTAAATTTTGGCAGGAAATATTGTAAAGACTTTATTTTATTCCAAACAATTGTTTTTAACAAGTCTTCAATAGCGTATCATAGTTGGAAATTTAATCATAATTTTGACTTTGGATCTGCAAAAATTATCCAAAAAGCTTCTTCCATGGGTGAATTGGATTTTCTTGAGGCTTTTCATACTCACAAATATTTAGCACTTTCAGTGAATGATTTTAAGTCCAATCCAGTCCTTCCTAACGCTTTTAAAATTCTGTTAACATAATTCTTGGTTATTATTTTTGCCGATAGATGGCGTTGCTTCCTCGCGCATGGTACCACCCGAGGGTATAAAAAGCCGTTACTGAGGTTGCGTTCCCTTTCTAGAAATTCCGTTCTCCTGATGAGGAAGGACTTGTAGCTGCCCTCGAAATATATTGAGTGTTTTAATAAATGTACGCCAAATACAAGGTTGTTTCAGCGATTTTGATTTCAATTGTTTTTATTTCAACTTTCCTTTCCCTCCTGATTTCAGTTTTCTGTTGGAATGTAAATTTTGTAGTGACGTAGTACGCAAAATCTAAGTGTGTTCAGAAGCAGGTATTTAAGCTGCGTTTCAAGAGTTCGTGAGGAGTAGTAGCGAAGTTAGTTCCGAGTTTATGCTGCATGTTTGAATTAGCTCTCTAGTCGGTGTTAGGCACCTTTCAGATTATATTGATATTTTAGGTTCGGCTTTGCTGTGTGCAGCCGATTTAGCGATTAGACAATTAAGGCGCCGGCCATTAGCCATCCTAATTTATTGCGAATTTACATTTTTTTAGTTTCTGTTAAATTTAATTCAGCCACAAATGATGGTGAACTGTGAGCATCGATTGCATGGATCTTGTTAAATGTATTTCAAATAAAAAGGTATTTAAAACCTTCTTCTGCAGTATCTGTCCTTCAGAGACATAGCAAGAATTCGCTATTTCGTCATGTAGATAATGTCTACAGTTTATGCTTCCAAAAAGGCAGAGATGTAATAAATAATAATAACATAATCTGAATATAGGTTTCTGTTCTTCTACTAAACATAGTGTTATGATTAACAAGATAATCCTTCTTAATAAAGGTAAAAAGGCTTACCTTTTCTGACGATCTTCTTTCTCGTTCTTCTCCAAAGGTACATCCGGGAATGTTTTTATCCGGGAATTAATTGAACACATCAAAAGCACTACTCATAAGAGAGGCTTCTAAGATAATAAGATACGTTTAATTTACATTACTAACTAATTACATACAAGATACAGAGAGAAGATACTGGTTACATCTTTAACTGAAATGTCCATTACGAGTTCTAAAGTTCAGTTATAGTTCTGTTTCACTTTGGCTGCGCGCATGCGCAAATCATGTGGTGTTTGGTAACAGTTTTAATAGCAAAAGTTTCAACACATAGCACACGTCAAAGCTGAAAACAAATTCATAAATTTTTTTTACATTTTAGTATAGTTATCAAATAATCTCAATTCCAAATTATCTCAACCTTAGTAACCGTATAACCAAATACTCTCAGTCTTAGTAACCTCAACTTCAATTAACAAGTAATCTCAGTACCAAGAGCTCTTAGTCTTAAAATTAATTCAATTGCTTGTAAATGTTACCACCTTTTTTTTTATATTTTATTTTTATAAATACTTTTATCAGTATCCTGGGGGAGGGAATTAAGATGAGCAAGAAAAACTGCTTGGAGCTGAAATCAAGAAAAAAACGGAAGCAAAGTCAATCAGGAAAAACTGCAGTAAACAGGAGCATCACCAGAGGACTAAATCTTACTGCCATGAGCAGCAAAATTTTAATTGAAAGCAATGAGGTAAAACAAATAAAAGAAATTGTGGTTTACCTATCGTGTATTTTTACAGAGTAAATAAAAATGCATGCCCCAAATGAAAATGAGTGAAAAAAAAAAGGAAAACGCTAAATATTTGTGGTTGGAGCAAATTACAATGCAGTGCCTGCTTGACTCTAATTTAAAATAAGCACCTAAACGTTAATTCATCGCCAAAGAAAAAACAACAACCAGTCTAGAATGTTGCGTAACTTTTGTGCCAAAGGAAAAAAGAAAGAGTGAAATACACTATATTTCTTCTCCACGTCTGAAAATAAAAGTAATGAGTTAGGTAGAAAGAAAAAGGGTAGACTAAAAGAAGATAAGAATCGTAAAGATCGAGTGGTAATTATTATGCTTAAAAGCAAAAAATTAACTTCAGGTTGCAGTACAAGCACAAAGCATTTTTGAATTTGAAATCAAATAGTTTTTCTACGATGTAATAGAGTTTAATACGACTTAGCGAAACATTTTAAAAGTGGCTGTAGCGTTTAAGTGGAAATATCGAGATTACCAATTCTTCTGGGATATTAGATAAACTAAATTACAGGCAAAATTCAAGTCAAAATGACCTCAGAGATAGCATGCTTCTTTGACTTAAGTCGATGTAAAGGAGATGGATATTTGCCCTGGCTATGTTTTCTGATGTGTTTCTGATTTATGATTTATACGCATAACTTCGTTTTTACCAGAATGCAGTGAAAGAATGCGAATCTAAACAAAACTTCTGCATGTGTATTGCTGTAATTTATTTTATTTGTCTGATAACATTAGATCGAATCCACTAATTTTACTGCTGCCAAGAGCGCAAGGTCGTTAGCTTAGGCCTTGGGCACCTTACCAGCTGACAGAAGAAATTTGACCAGCTTCATCCCAGTTTTAAAGAAGAGTTCCCCGGGGAACACTTACAAAGGGTCTCGTCCTTCTTCCCTTTCTATCATCCTCTCGAAAGGACTTTCGATTCGACAGTATTTTAAGTCCTCCCACGTCGCAAAAGCACTTCACACTTAGAAATATGTATACTTCCTCTGAGATTCGAAATTGGGCCCAAGGGTATGATAGCCGGCTTCTCTACCACCAAGCCGACAACATGTATCTTCTTCATGCATATTCGACAATGTTACAAAAAATATGAAGGTTAACAAGAAGATATATTTAATAATAAGTAAATATAAATTGAAATACAATCTTTCTATAGATGAAAACGTTGTCAGGACCCAGTACTAGCATTAGAAAGATAATTGTAAAAATATTACTTCCATAATTTTGATTAGATTGTTTCAATTTTTATGCTCTTGGTTTGTTGCTAAGGTATAGTCATTATTAAGGAAGAACCAATCTACCAATCATGTATCAAACTTTCTTAAAGACCAAAAACGTCTTAGAATTCCACCAAAACACCATGTCAGTTGTTTTTTAAAAATTCTTTGCTTTTCATTCCATCATTTGCTGGAATTATAAGGTATTTCTCTCGCCTTCTTAGCATACTTTCGTAGAGTAATGATCAACTTACTTGGCGCGTATTCCAGAGATCCGATGTTCGAGTCCCGGCGAGGGACTTGGTCATTTTTCATCTCTTCTGCAGTAAAATAACCTAATGACTCTACAGTGGCGCTCGAACTAAAATGGGTGATGGATGATGATCCTCCACCTCCAGGATTTGGCGATTGTGTCTCCTAATCCCCTCACGCTTTTTAAAAGGGAGGGAATATGTAAGGCATTTATCCCTCCTTCTTAGCATGCCTTCGTGGTATAATGGTCGGCACACTCGGCGCGTATTCGAGAGTTCCGAGGTTCGCGTCTCGGCGAGGGCATTGCTCATTTTTAATGTCTCCTGCTTCGAAATAACCTAATGACTCTACAGTAATTTTCACCACCCACTTCTTTCAATTAAGATTAATGTATACTTCTCCGCGTTAGGTTAAAAAAAAGGTGGATGATTTTCCCAAGGCAGCATAGCGCTAAGGGATTAAAAATAATACAGTAGCTCGAATCTTGGTAAATTCTATAGTTTTCGGAAAAAAGGCCTTCTTAGATACCTAACCATAAGAAAAGGAACTCAATTGTGACTCTTACACCTTCGCCATTTTCAGCTTAGTGGAGATAAGAACCACTCAACTCCAAAGTCATGAAATGTCTGAGTAGTTGTTATTTGCCTGCGCTATCCTCCCTAATGGATCTTAAGTAGAGACCAGCTATTTTATTTTATACCCCCAGAGCCGAGATAGTCAAAATACAAATCTCTGTCAGTATAATAAATGATCCAAGTGGAGAAAAACTCATTGAATAAGAAAATCACAAAGAAATAATTTGGAGAGTTTAAGTGAAAAATAAATTTAATAATCCAAATACATTTAAAACATAAATGCTATCTATTGTACCCAGGTAACTAGGTAAACATCTTCAAAATGATTGAATTTTAGTGCTATAAAATTTAGAAAATGAGGATGCTTTGCAATCTAGAAAAGAATGTGTAGTTGAAACAAAGGTTGAATACTCAAACGAATAAATGAATGAAGATATGTTATCCCTTCCCCATCCAAGACACAATGCAAACGCTTTCCCACTAACATGACAAAATTTAAAAGCATTAAGTCTGGAATCTTCTGATACACATGATGCGCTAATCATCACAGAGCTCCCCAGGGAATCTCCGCAAATGGATGAAAGCATCAAGTAGACTATAGACCATCCTTTAATTGCAAAACTCGGTCATAAAATGTTCAAGTAACTTAGATAATGTCTTGATATGTTGCTAAATGTTCGCTTTTAGCACAAAATGCTCTCTTGGCCATTCCAAAAATAAAGCCATATATAAGACACATAACCACCACTGAAATATATCAAGAGGCAACCCCTTGGGAAACGGGAATATGGACAGCAAAGGCCAAAGTCAAAACAATGGCTAACAATGATTCTAACGGTTGCCGTAAATAAATACTGAGAAAGACATTAACTCCAGTAATTTGATGAGATGCTGGGTGAATATTTTTTAAGAAGAGAAATTATATTGCATAAAAATTCCAGTAGGACCCATAAATAAAATGTCTTGGCTCCGTTATCTGCTACAAAAGGCTAAAAAACAAAACTAACTATTTATTGTGAGATTACAGTGTTATATATAATATAAACAGTGCTAATTTTACTCAACATTAGGCAAATAAAAATTCCCCCAAAATTGTATTTTAAGTGAAAATGCAATTTAAAATTTTTCAAAACAATTTACTGGGTTTGAATAGGACGTTTTAGAACAAATTGTTCTTTGAAAGCACCATTTGAGATAATAATAATAAAGTAATTTATTTAAATCTATTAAGGCTATCCTTCATAGGCTTCCGAATAGTATTTATTCCGAATAGTATTCTAATTATGGATCATTGAATTAGTATTAATATGTTAAGCAAATCTCAAAATAGCGAGCTTAAAAGTATCTCAACCTGTGAATAAGACTAAGTAATTATATAAATCATTGCTCTAACATAAAATTAACCTTTTGAAGGTTTAGCATTAACCATACAACGTCTTATACGCTTAGCTATCATAAACTGAGCTCGACATTAGAAGACTGTTCAGTAAATACTTACAACATTTGTAGAGACACTGGGTAATGTAAAAGCAGTAGATGTGAAAAATGAGCAATGCTCTCGCCAGAACTCGAAACACGGACCTCTCGAATACGCGTCGAGTCTGCTGACCACTACACCACGAAGGCATGCGATGAAGGTGGGGAGAAATACCCTATATACTCCCCCTTTTAAAAGGCGACAGGGGTTTTGGGGACCCAATCTCCAAATTCTAGTGGTGAAGAACCATCATTCATCACCTTTTTAGTTCGAGCGCCACTGTAGAGTCTTTAGGTTATTCCGTAGCAGGAGACTCGAAATTTAGCAATACCCTCGCCGGGACTCGAACCACAGACCTCTCGAATATGCGTCGAGTGTCCTGACCACTACACCACGAAGGCATGCGAAGAAGGCGGGAGAAATACCTTATATACTCCCCTGGGGATTAGGGGAACCAATCACCAAATCCCGTCGGTGGAGAATCATCATCCATTACCTTTTTTTGTTCGGGCGCCACTTGTACAGACATTAGGTATTTTTTATGTCAGGAAACTGAAGAAAGGAGCCATGCTCTCGCCGGGACTTGAACCACGGACATCTCGAATAAGCGTCAAGTGTGCTGACCACTACACCACGAAGGCATGCGAGGAAGGCGGGAGAAATACCTTCTAAGTCAAGTAGTGCAAAGTCAAAGAAAGGGTGTAAAAGATCTTTTATTAACCCAAATATAGTTAACAGATGGCACCAACTCGTGCTTACAAAAGCCAACACGTTTGGCTTAGCTCAAAAGGTAACTAATAACTTAGAATTAAATCAAGTTTAATGTAGTCTAACGGCTTCGCAGGTTACTCATAGCTCAAGCTGCCTGATTCTGAAAAGTCGGCGTAAACTAGCCTAATGGCTGGAATAGCTCAATGCCACAGAAATCTAATCGCTAGAAAATATCAAAGATAGCAACGGGGCCTTCAGGCAGGCAGAACAGCAGTGATTTTACCTTTCAAATTTTTTTTTATTTTATTTTTTGATTTGATTGTGATTTTACCTTTTGAAGCTTAACCGAGAAATTGAGAAAAGACATTTTTTTCATTATGATATTTTACTGAACACCAGTTCAATAAATCTACCTATTAATTTTTGTTCACTAGAGCTTTATATAAGCTTAATGGCTGGGATATATTTGTCCTTTTGTATGCAAAAATAGAAGTATGTATCTGTTAATGTGTAACACATGTAAGAAAGAATTATCACTTAAATAAGATCAGGCGAAGAGCATTAGGACTTTTATGGCTTTGTTAGAAATTCTGAGACCCTCTGTTTGAATACGTAATTAAAAATCAAAGACTTCTTCATGCTAATATTTAATTTTAAAACTCGAGTATGTGCGAGAAAGAAATATTCAGTATCACATATCAGTTAATTACTTTCGTTTCTTCAATAACAAATGACTTAATTTATTGTAATCCTGAAATTGATTTTTAATCCAATCAGGCGTTTTAATTTCCTCTGAGAAATACGTTTTTACAGCTTTTTACAACTGAAATTACAATATTTAAATTTCTCCCTCAAATTTAATTACTTTTCCTTTAACAAAACAAATATTGTAATATATATATATAATATAATTTAATAAATCGTTGAAAAGAATAAATAATTTCTTCCATTGAGTAATTTATGTTTCCTTCAAATGCATTAACTGTAATTAGAAATGCTTTTGAATTTTCAGGAAACTGGTCTCATAGAACAAGAATAAAAGCATGTCTGCGGAGATTTATATATTTTAGCTTTAAATGAAGCAACATTTCGTGAGAAATTTAAGTTTGTATTATTCATCCTGATGCAACCAGTAAAACATTTGATGTGTACAACACATGACTGCCTTGTACGCAATATTAAATTATACGCATTTTGCATTTCATTTAAACTTATTGGATTGGATTAGATTTATTTCGCGGATAGCGCAGAAACCACAACAGAGTAAATGCAATCTTTAAAATTCACTATATTTGTTTACCATAGCGACACTCTGGCGCTACGTTCACTTAACAGCGTTACATCTCATTCATTTATGTTATTTTATTTTATTTTCTTATTCATTTTATATTTATTTTATAACTCAGAATGCACAAAAATTATGTATATCATCTGAAGAATTATCTAATTGTTGCCGCCCGTTCTATTCAAATACTATAATAAATCTAAAATATAATACAGGGTCATAATATTTGGTGGCAACAGTTTGAAAAGTGAAACGGGCATTCAGAGTGATTCGACGCAAAATCGCAAAACGAAAACAATAGTCCCTCACGGACAAAGCTCCTTTGGACTAATAGTTTCCTTATTGGTGTATCTCAGAACGTAATCTCATGCTATTTGTTGTATACTATCAATTGTTTTAGACATACAGTTTTTAATAGTAAAATTATGATTGTGCAATTCTGTAAAACGAGATATAGGCGGTTTGGAATTTCGAACTAAGTGAAGACGACCAAATTAATATTTATTAATAGTTGTGCAAATGATTTTTATAGCCAGAAGTTACAAAAAAAGTTTTTAAATTGCAGTACTTAGTTTTTTGACTGCCAAAGAAACAAAAAACTGTTCTGCAATACATTTCGTCGAAGACGACGCTGATCATTTTTTTTTTTTTTGGAAAACTGTGCGCGAACCGCAGTTACGTCTTCTACAGAAGAACTGTTGGTTCTGATTCCAACTTTTGAAAACCTTTGACATGACTGCTTTTGAGAGCCCAGTGAGATTTGCTATTTTCGGAATGGAGGCCTCTGCTAAACGGGCAACAACAATAAGCCCTTTTTCAAATGGTGAAAGATCTGTCTTTTTCCCATTTTACTTAATTGCATACTTCATCCCTAGCACGCATTCAAATGAAAATTTCAAAGATTTCTAATTCATTGGCCAGAGTGTGTAGGAAGAGAGAAAACAAAAACTCAGTCCGTGGTGTACCCTCACAAGAAAGAGCCACATGGTGTTAAATACGGTCTTCTTGATTACCAACATGCCATAGCGAAGCCTGTTGAATGGACAGTCCAATGCCAAGGCGGAGCTTCATCCATACCGTGTCGACGTCGCTCGCATGATAGATGTCATGGAAATAAGATAAACGAGAAAGACGTAACCTTGAAAACTTCTTAAAAAAGTACTGAATGCTTGATAAAATTAAGAATGAATAATAAAATTAAGCTCTTTTCTTTATAAGCTTTTAATATGTCTATGCGTTTTAGACCAGCCTTGTATAAATCAATAACACTAACTCTATTTTTGATAATTCTTCTTGCAGGCAGTTTTAGTTTCAATATACGTGGAGGTTTCACTGCAGTTTCCTTTTGATGTTATAAGGATTAGTTCCTTGGTATCTTACTTTCTGAAGATTTAATTCCCAAATTTTCTGATAGGATATGTTATTTGAACTAGTGCGCAACTTAATTTCTTATTTCTGTACCAAACTGGTCAAGAAACTTTTACAGACTTGCACAAAATCTCAGAAGTTGTCTGAGACGACGCAAATATCGACATTAATAACTGTTCTCATTTTGCTTTATCTCAAAATCTAATACCACGCTTACATTCAAAATGTCTTTACAGTTCACTTATTTAAATGCTTTCATTCAGAAAATCTATCTCTCTATCGAAAAGCAAAGATGACGAATGAAAGGAAAATAATAATTTAGAATTGGAAGAATAGTAATCCTTTTATGATTCTTCTCTTTCATTCAAGAAATTAGAAAACTGCTTTATTGAATGGATATTTTAATATCTACAACAGCGATGTTATCCAACATATGAGTGAAATCGAAATATTTCAGGCATTTGGTTTATTTAAATGAAAATGTAATCAGATATAATATGAACCTAATCTGAACGGTTGGATTTCCCTTCCTCATACGTACTGCTGTACTCAGGACTGAAAATTGTTCTACTTGATTTCTTTACTTGAAGAAAGTTTTAAGCTTAGCTAGGGATGAAGTGTTCTATAGAATTTGTGCCACTGGACTTGAAATACTTTTTACAACCACAACAAAAAGATGAATTAGCCAGTTGCAAATAAATCTGACACTTGGGAAAACAACTTTAAAAATTGCATTTGACAAGAAGTAAATTTTTATAATATTTTTTGCAAATTTTGCATCTTTATTAAAATCAAGTCATTCAGACTGAAAAAATTATGAAGTCAAACTAATTTTGAAAACTTACATAAAGAATAAAACAGGTAATAAAAAACCAAAATTCCTTCTTAAAATTAGGCGTTTCAAAGTTACAAAGCAGAAGCCAGTTTATTCAGGCTAAAAGAATAGATCCGCTTCGAATAGCTAGACTTTTCAGATTATTCACTGAAACCCTTTTCGCAGCTAAAAAAATAAAAAAATACTGTTTCCAATTTTGTGTGTGCGTGAATAATTTTAGTGACATCATATGTAAAACTGTAGCATTTTTTGTACAATGTAGCATGAAATGCTTGATAGAGATGAAGCTCCACCTGAAAAATAAGATTACAGGGGAAATCTATTTAACATTGGGGTAAATGGTTATCTCGCTGAATTGGCGAGATTTAGCCAAGCTGGCGATGGTTTTGCGATTAATTTTTGTAGCCAAATTTGGCAAAAAATCGCCAAAAGACGCCAAACTTGGCCATCATTTGGTCCGGTCTCTGTATAACTCTAACTAGTATTGTGATTGAATAAATGTAATTGATCCCTATATATCCCTATATGTAACTGTAAAACCGTATCCGGCCCTCATATGCAATCATTTCGAGAACTGAAAGGCATTAAATATTTCTCGGCTTACCGGGAGAAACTGTATAAAACCGGAGAGAAGCAAAAGTTTCTCCCAATTGTTGAGCCTGTGTTCGGAGTATTGAAAGATAGCTTTAGGAGCTTCGCCTTTTTATACGCGCTGTGATTAAAGTTCTTCGTAATTTGAAGTGTAACTACTGATCGTGTTCTGTGATACTGAGAAGAACTGTACGAGTATTTTTGCGTAAAGTCCCAGAACTGTAAGTTATTTTTCTTGGTAAAAACAAATTTTATACAGTTATCATCGGTTCTGTGTGCATTCAATACATAATGAACCCGTTTGCACGAAACGATATAAATAACAATAGTTAATATTATTTTATTTTATTTCATAATGTTCGACACTGTTAAGGTAATATATCACATACACGCATTCATTTCTACTTCTCTATGTCATTTTTAACAGTAAACAACTCTTCTTGCAACTTTTACGAGTGACTACTATATCACTGCATATTTGATAAGATGATGATATAAATTCACCATGTTATTCAAAGAGACATGAACCTTTACGGAATGAAGGCAATTATGCAATCTGCTTTTGTGGACCCATTCGAAGATTGAAGCTCAGGAACTTGTAAAATTACGTAAATTAAAGTAAAATTAATTAATAATAAGTAACAAGTCAAATAATTCTCGAAAATTTATCATATCGTAGCAACTATTTGTTTACTCGACTATGGCAAAACACGAGAGTGCTGCCAACTTAGGTGAAGGAATGCCTTTATGGAACACTTTCACGCATGAGTTTGTGCTTCCGAAGTTATTCGTATCAGGTTCTAATTAATTCGCGCTCACAGCGATCTTATTCCTTGGCCCCTCGTGGTGATCTGTCGCAATTATCAATAATATTATTACGAATTTTGTACATATATAGATGATTTTAGTGAAATTATATGTGAAATTGTTGTATTTTTCTCGGTAATGTAACATGAAAATCTAGAGGAATGATGATGTGCCGGAAATGTAAGAATATAAGGACAAGTCTATTTAACAATCAGTAAATGGCTATATAGCTAATTTGGCGATATATCGCCAAGCTGGCATTGTTTTAGTTTTTGTCGCCAAATTTGACGAGAATTCAACAAAAGTCGCCAAACTTTGCCCCCATTTGTTTGTTGACATTTTGCTCTGGTCCCTCTATAAATGGATAAATGTCGCTAATGGATATTTTAACTGCATAACTCTAACTGATGTCCTGTGTAACTGTAATCGTATCGGCCTTTATGCGCCTTCCAGTAGTTTCGAGAAATACACTCATGGACAAAAAAATTAGCGCACCAAGAAATACACAGTCCAGTCACATTAATGTGAACACCACGTACTTTCCATGTCAGAGTTAAATAACCAATCACAGAAAGCAGGTGGCAGCACAGTGCAGTTGAGCGTATATAAAGGGTGTGTGAGGGCTTCGGAAAACATTTCAATCGTTGGCGTAATGCAGAAACGAAGCGATTTATCCGACTTCCAAAAGGGCATGATCATTGGCTTTCGGGCCAAGGGTGGAAGCATTTCCGAAACGGCTGAGTTTGTGAACTGTTCGCGTGCCGCCGTGGTAAAAGTGTACCGTGCATGGCAAAATGGGACTGTCCAAAATCAGCGACGTGGCAAATGTGGTGCACCACGGGCCATAGATGACAGAGGCGAACGACGGTTGCGGAGATGCGTTCGGGCAGATAGACGGGCTACCGTTGAGCAACTGACCACCAAAATGAACCAAGGGGCTACCAAAAGTGTCTCCCAAAGTACTATTCAGCGAACATTGCTGCGTCTGGGCCTCCGAAGCAGACGCCTGGTTCGTGCACCTATGCTGACTGCTGTTCATCGACGGCGAAGGCTAGAATTTGCACGCCAGTACAGCAGCTGGACGTCCACTGAGTGGCGACAGGTTGCGTTTTCGGATGAATCGCGTTTTATGCTCCATCGGACAGATGGACGTTGGCGTATAAGGCGTGAAACCTCTGAAAGGAACCACCCTGCAACCATTGCCGGAACGGTCCAAGCTGGAGGCGGGAGCATTATGGTCTGGGGAATGTTTTCCTGGCATTCTCTAGGTTCACTGATCATTGTGGAAGGCACAATGGATCAATACAAGTACGCATCTGTCCTTGCGGACCATGTTCACCCCTACATGCGCATTGTTTTTCCTCAGGATGATGGCATCTTCCAGCAGGACAATGCGAGGTGCCATACAGCTGCCAGTGTAAGTGCGTGGTTCGAAGAGCACCAGGAGGAGTTTACCGTCCTCCCCTGGCCAGCAAACTCACCTGACTTAAACCCAATCGAGCATCTGTGGGACCATCTCGATCGAGTTGTTCGCGCCATGGATCCTCAACCGCGTAATCTAGCGCAGCTGGCCACGGCATTAGAGTCGGCATGGCTCAACATCCCAGAGAACACCTTCAGGGACCTATGTGACTCTCTTCCTGCACGTCTCGCAGCAGTCCGCTCTGCGAAAGGTGGTTATTCTGGCTTTTGACAGATGGTCACATTAATGTGACTGGACTGTGTAATTGCGGGATCGTAACGAAACTTGCAATGAAGGTACATGTCGGGGAGATATGCAAATGATTAGAAATGGATTGCGTATTACGTATAGCCGGTAGAGGGCGTTGAACGTCGTACTCTGTGGAGCATAAAACAGGTAACAGAAGCTTGTTTGACTGTGTTGAATCATTTACAAAGGAAGAGCTGAGGTAGACATGCCATTACGCCGTGTTCGAAGACAATATGAGCAGTTGTCGCAGTTTGAGAGGGGGAGAATCGTCGGGATGATGGAAGCTGGGTGGTCAGCAAGGCGAGTAGCTCGTCAAAGAGGCCACTCTGATTGTGTTGTGAAGAGGTGTTGGGACCAGTGGACCCAGGAGATGTCATGTACACGAAGACCAGGCTCAGGACGCCCTCGACAGACCAGTCGTCTAGAAGACCCCACATCGTAAGAAATGCATGCGTACAGCCAACTGCTTCATCGGCCGCCATCCAGACACAGGTAGCTCCTTCACTAGGGGCCCCTGTGTCTTCTCGAACCATACGAAGGAGCCTGGCTGAAGGACAGTTGGTATCGTGGCGCCCATTACGTGTGCTGCCCTTGATGCCCACCCATCGACGCCTTCGTTTGGAGTGGTGTCGAGCACGAGGAAACTGGACTGCAGCGGAACGGAACCAAGTCGTCTTTAGCGACGAATCCAGATTCAATCTCGGCAGTGATGACAATCGTGTTCGTGCATGGAGAGCCCGTGGTGAACGCCTCAATCCTGTCTTTGCTATACAATGACATATCGCTCCCACAGCTGGTGTGATGGTATGGGGTGCATTGCTTACAATACACGGTCACCCCTAGTATTGTTCCGTGGCACCATGATAGCCCAGCGATATGTTCATGAAATCCTGCAACCACATGTGTTGTCACTCATGTAACGGCTCCCAGGAGCCATTTTTCAACAAGACAGTGCTCGGTCTCATACGGCAAGGGTGTCACAAGACTGTTTCCGCACTGTTACTACCCTTCCTTGGCCTTCCCGATCCCCAGATTTGTCTCCAATCGAGCATATCTGGGATCGTTTGGGACGACGAGTTGGGCATCCCACGAGTTTGAACGAACTAGAGGTAAGGTTACAGCAAATATAGAACGAAATGTCTCAAGACATCATACAGAACTTGTATGACTCAATGCCCGATCGTATCGCATCGTGCATTTGCGCTAGAAGGGGTCCAACGGAGTATTAACTCCTCCGTTTTCTTGGCTTTTTCCCTGAAATAAATTATCCTTTTTCTTTGATTTTCTTATCATTTACTTATATCAAAGTAGTCATTACGTATGTAAAATTTCGTCTCATTTTGACGACTCCTTCTTGGTGCGCTAATTTTTTTGTCCATGAGTGTAGAAAGTACTAGAAATAGCTTGGCGGCTAGGTGAAAACTAAGAAGATAGAAAAGCGAATCTGCTGTCAGTTGTTAGTTCAGCATGAGTTCGGTATACTTAGAGACCTCCGGGTTAGCTTCGCTCTTTAGATACTCTTTGCTTTTTGTATTTAACATCCTTAGCAAATGGGAATGTAAACTACGGATTGTACTCTGTGATACTGTGAAAAGTTGAACCACTATTACGACGATTTGTTGAAATTTCCAGCTTTGTGAAGTGTTACTTTTGGTAAAATAAATTTTATCAAGCTATCATTAGTTCTATGTGCATTCAATCTATTACAAACCTCATGCACGTTACAGTATTAATGCATGTAAATAAATGAAGTGAGCAGGAGATAAATGGAGTTTAAGCTAGAGATTATAACATTTAAGGGAATTATTACCTCTTTGCTTATCATCCGAAAAGAAGCAAAGGAGAATTTTATAAAAGGATTATTAAATGTAATGTTAACCTTCGAAAAAATTTCCTACAATAAATATTAAACTGTTACAATACCCAAAGACACAATTTATAAAACTTCCGCTTAGCTCTTTTTATACTAGAATTCTAAATACTTAATAAATCTTCAACATAACGCTGTAGACATTACTTATATTCAGTTGCTATACATTTCTTACATTCACAATTTTTCATGCATTAAAAATGTGCAAAGCTTAAGCGATATGTTTCTGCTGCTATTATCTTTCTAACATACTAAAAAAGGAAATAATATCTTAAAGCAGATAACAGTACCTTTTTCCACTTTCAAATACTCAAAACACTCTTACGCTCTTATTTTAACTCTATTAACTGCAACCAGCATTTTCGCTTAATACTGTACATTAAAGTATTACGATTTTAAGTATATTCAGATTAAATATTTAGTCTCTAAATAGCAACTTAACAAGCTTTAGTATTGAAATATTTTTTATAGAGGGTTTACTTTGAAACATATCATTTTAAACTTATCTTGATTTAAAAATTTAACTCTCAGAAAATCAAGAGCATTCGTAAAAGATGCGGCTTTCATCCATTTAAATGCATTTGTGAAACATTATATCAGAGTTTGCAAAGAAGCTGTTGTTGGTAAAATGTTAAAAATAATGTATTCTTTATTCGGAAATATGTTGTAAGGTTCTTCTGTCTATCTGAAGAAATAGTGATCTGGAGAAATAGTGATTGCACCGAAGAAGAGTTAAAAATACCCTTTATTAAACTCTTTGAATTATTTGCAATGCGTCAACTTGACGCTAACATACTACGCCTCAACTTGGGCGGTAAATGAAGCAGTAAAATCAAAACTCAAAATTGGAGATATTCACAAGTAATAGAATTAAACTACAGGGCTCAAACAATCCTGTATCCTACAGCGCGTAGATGAGTCTAGTGGCAACAAGATAATAGCTATTAAGCCACGTCTAACCAGCAATAACTGCTAAGCGGAAGCTTGCGTATAACCACGCACATAGATTTCCCAGACTCTCTCTAACTTTCCCTACTGGAACGTCGATATTTAAACTAATTCTCCCACTGGTAGAATTTGCATTTCTTACGCGGGCTAGCAAATTTAAATATTCCGGCGTTTTCTATCGTAAAAAAGTCTCTGCCGTTCTCTTGCTACATCGGAATTTGTCAAAGCTTCATCAATCAGCTTTTGAATATTTGCCTGTTTAAGTTCTGGTTCTCATTCTTGAACAAAAAAAGTTTGTCTAAAGGAGTCAACATCTTCTTACCCAGAAATACTTCAGCGGGCGTTTTACCCGTTGTGTCATGCTTGGCAGTTCTTAAAGCAAAGGCTAGTTCATCAACGCAGCCATTAAAGCTTTTATGATAATTTTTAACATAACTTCTAATTATTTTAACTATATTTTTAATAACTATTTCCGTGATGTTTGCTTGTGGTCTGTACGGAGTTATTACGTACGGAATTACGGTCTGTGAGGAATTATTTCTACCCACTTATAAAAATGATCTGCAATCACCAAACGATATCGGTTTTTATTTAATTAGCTTTGGGGAAAAAGGCCAAGAAGGTCTATTCCAAGGATCTCGTTAGGAAAAGTCGCGCGAATACTATCTAGATACCCGTCCGGGCTATTATTAACGTCGTTAATTAACTGACATAACTTACAGGATCTGACATATGCTGTTTCTATCTTCTGTAGTTGCGCAAAATACACCGCTTCGCTTACTTTACGCCCCGTTTACCTCACCCCTAAATGACCGGCTGTCAGGCTGTCATGAAGTTCCTGCAAAATACTTAGCCCTTGTGTGGCGGGGATGGCTGGTTTCAGTTCGTGGTTTTCATTTGTTGATTTAGTATAGAACAGCAGATTATCTATGATCTCGTAATTTCGGGCCCTATTTCTAATTGCAGCAATATTTGCATGTCCAAAATTATCTGGATCCTTTAAATAAGCATAGATATTACCGAATTCCGGATCCTTCATCAATTCAGCTATAATTGTTTCCCGAGAATCTAAAACTTTAGAAGTTAACACAGCCCATTTTATTTGATCCCCATTTTCATCCAGTTTAATTCTTGACAAGGCTTCGGCCACTGTATTTTGCTTGACGGGAGTGTGCTTAATTATTAATATGTATTCATGTAACTTTAAGGCCCATCTAATTAATCTAGGAGTTAAATTCTTTCGAGTATATAATCTACCTACGGCCGCATGATCAGAGTAGGTTATAACTGGGACTTTTCCAAAGTAGACCCTAAACTTCTGAACTGCCATTAACACTGCTAACGTTTCCTTTTCTGTCGCTTGTAGTTCATATGGGTCTGACCCAAAGTTTTGCTGCAAAATGCCAAGGGGTGCCCTTTTTTGAGTTAACTGCACCCACGGCGTAATCTGAAGCATCTGCCGCGATCTCCAAGTTCTCGTCCCCTTCCGGGAATTTTAACACTGGGGCATTAATTATAGCTGTTTTCAATTTTTCAAAAGCGGTGTTTGCCTCCACTGTCCACGCAAACTTGGATTTCTTTCGCTTTAAAATTAAAAAATTTAAACAATATCGGCAAAATGTTGAATAAATGAACGATAATATGAACACATAAAAGATGAAGGTTTTTTCGCAGTATTTGGCGGAGGATACTTGTTAATTGCTTTTATTTTAGAATCCTCAGTTTCGATACAATTAGCTGAGATTTTGTAACCTAAATACCGTTGTAAATTAGTTGCGAATTTACATTTTGCGACATTAATAGTTAAACCTGCTTCTTTTAATAATGAAAAAGCTTCGTGTATATCTTCCATGTGTTGTTCAATAGTGTCACTAGTTATGATAATGTCATCGAGATAAATCAAGGTGGATTTTTCTAGGACGGGACATAAAATTATGTCCATAGCGTGTTCAAAAATTGACGGGGCCCCGCAAAGCCCAAACGGCATGCATAAGTGCCCGATTTTGTAATAAACGCTGTTTAATTCACATCTTCTGGTTTCATGGCTACTTAAAAGTAGCCTGAAGTAAGATCAAGAGTGGTCACATATTTTGTAGACCTAATTTTCCGTATTATTTCCTCTATTACCGGTAAAGGGTAAATAGGGAATTTAGTCATGCTATTACGTTTTCGGTAATCGATCGCAAAACGATAAGCTTTTGGATCCGAAGGGGGGGCAAGTTATTTCTCTTTGTACATAGAAAAATTCCCATTCCCATCAATAGTGAATATGCTGTGGGAATAATTATTTTATCCTTTAGCATTTGTTCTATCTGATGTTCTATTGTTGCTTCTTTCTCCTTATCATATCGATAAGGCTTTGCTTTGCTAGGTTTGCTTGATTTTAGTTCTATCGCATGGGTAACAATTTGTGTATTCCCTGGTTTCTCAGAAAATAACGTATGAAATCTATTTACGAGTTCTTCCAGCTTGGCTCCTTCATCTTGTTTTAGATGTTGGAGATCGATATCTTGAACATTTACCTCTTCCATGTACCTCTTTGGTACCATATCCAAGAAAATAGAATTTTCTGTAAGGTTTATTGCGGCGTTTGCCGCCCTGAGAAACTCTGTACCTAAAATTGCATTGTTTTGAAAATTTTTAACAACAAAAAATAAAACTTCCATTTTTTTTTACCTCAACGTTCAGCGATAGCTTCCCGACACATTCGCAAACTTTCCCTTGTGCGGCAACGATTTCTGTGCTACATTTTAAACAATCTTATTGTTCGAAAATTTCTATAGCAGAATTTTGGGCTTAAAATATTTCCTTCCGCGCCGGTCTCCACGAGTGCTTCCTCGGATACGTCGTTCAAAAGAACCTGGATTAACGGTAGTTGGGAATTCTTGACTACCACGGTATTTACATACAACTTAAAGGGATTGTGCGATGCACAGGGGGTCTGAACCCGCAATTTCTCAGGCCTCTCGTTTAAATTCGTTTAAATTCTTTTTTCTCCTGATGTTTGCTGGGTTCGCTGGCGGTCTTTGGCTTTAGCGTTTTCGTTCTTGCTTGTTGATGCGTGGTTAGAAAACGTTTTCCTCTATTGTATTTGTTTCTTTCTGCGGCCGGCTGTCGGGAAAACTGCTGATAGTTACCCTGAGTAGGGAATCTCGAATTTTACGCTATCCACCGGTTCTGAAACTTTACGGCTAATTCGAATAGCTCTTGCAGCGTTCGTGGTTTTCTCAGCTCCACAAAATCTTGTACCGAGAATAATAATCTTGATAATATAATTTCAATTACTTCGTTATCAGACTTCCTTCCATATGGCATATTCACTAGTTTGACCTTACGCAGGTGAGGTTACTCGGTAAGGTGTTCAATTTACCAAATTTTATCAACTTTCCGTTGATAAT
>KK114232.1:158148-175896 GCA_000611955.2 Stegodyphus mimosarum | reverse complement strand
CTTTGAAATTTTCAAAATTGTAGGTGAGGCTTCTGACTTCCCCAAGTAAGAATTTTACAATCCCTTTCCTATTCACTTTACCGAACGAATGATCAGCGCTCCGGCGAAAATGGAACGGTAGTTCTTTAATAGGCCACCGAGAGCTGTTGTTGGGAAGCGGACAAAAAAATTGATTTTCTCTTGATGTAAAAACTAGTATCCTTTCCTGCATCATTTATGGGCAACATCTCTGACCTGTTCTTTATGTGTGTTATGTGCATATGTGTGCTTTTGGTTTGCTTGGGCTCCATCTAGTATTTAGAAAACAAAACATTAAATAAACCGATGCATCTCAGCGAAATTAACCCCTCGCCCCTTTGCAAATGGGAGAAGTTTTTTTTCTATCTGGCAGTGTGAGGATCTGTTTAAAATTATTTTATCCTGTAGATTATAGGAACTGGTTCCTTGGATTCCCAGCTGTCAGTGCTCCTTCGTTAGTCGAAGATGTGGGCCCTTCGAAGTCGTGGCTTTCATCGGTCATGCTGTTTCTGCGGATCTGAATCCGAAGCAGTCTTTCTTTTCATCGCTCTTGATCTAGCCCCAAATCTGTATCCTGCGGAGTCTTGATTATTTGCTCTTTTCGCTTTCTTCGAGCTGTTCCTTTGAGTTTCATTTCGATTCTTCGAATACTGTGCCATAGTTTAGCTATATATATATTAGGTGTTACCTTTTTATACAATATTACTGTAATATTTATATAAAATTTATGATCAAAAGCTGTGAATTTCTCTTTAATCTTCTTTAGAATTAGTATATATTTATACACATAAATTTTTATGTCTGATGTATTTTTAATTAATTAATTTTTTTTAATTTTTTTTACGATGTGCTTTGCAGTAGCAACAAAAAGCAATTATAATAATAAAATAATGTAATTTTTAACAAAAGTGAGTTTATTTTTCATTATTTTTTAACTTTTAGCATTTTTTCCCTCCAGAACTTTACTGTTGGTCTTTATAGAAAGGTTTTTCTTTAGGGAATCTAAAAACTACAAGTTGAAAGAAATCAGTCCAGTAGATGAGCGGTTTGGTTTTGAGTTGATTCCTAAGATGCCACTCCTTGTTCAATCTTTCTGCTTTTTCCCCACCTTAGCACACCCCTCTCGTGCCTGTTCCGAGCGCATTCATCAAGCTCACACCTCAGTGAGCGAATAGTTCCGATCTGATCCAAAGGATTGGTTTTGCCCATCTCTACTCCCTAATGGAGCATTTATACGATGATCTATTTGGGTAAATGTTAATATGCTCGAAATTCTTATTTATTCATTCATAAGAGAGAAGTGCAACCAATCTATAATAGTGAGGCTGTCCTTAAGGTCTGAAGCACCCACTAACCAAAACAAAAAGCGAAAGCATATAAAAAACAAAGCAAGACAAAAGCATATCCCCTATACATTTAGTACCTATTAGTTCAGGATTATTTTTCATAAACAATATTAGGTCTCTGCAAAATAATTGAAACCTTCAGTAATCTACAAAAGCGTTTTTTTTTTAATATTTAGAAGTTCGTGTCTCCACGAAGTATCGGCAGTCATCTATAACTATATAACTTTTACATTTATTTGATGTCTGAACTCGGAATCGGTTCCAGTAACCAGAAAAGTGCCCATTCCTGTGAAAACCTGGTTAACATCAACATTACATAATGTATCATACGAATTGTTTTCGAAGACTATTACAATATTCCATTAAGTATATACGCTTTTCGAATTTTCCTAATTATTTTTCCATTTGGTAAGCAGTTATTTCTTAAACATTTGAATAATTTTCTTTTTGGAGCCTTGGACGTAAAGCTCCCGGGAAACATCAGCTAACTGGTAAGGCCGTCGGTCCCCTCATTGCCGATCACCTCCATATTCTTTGACAAATCGAAATATCATGTAGTTGAGTCAGCTGTTAAAAATATTTATATTATTAATCAAAATGTTTTTCAGAGAAAATCAGTGTATTATATAAAATTAATGATTTACCTGAAAACTTTTCTTAAGCCACTTTAATCCACTGAGTGATAAATGGCATTGAGACCAGTTCACTAAACAGAGTTATAAAGATGCATTATCCTTTTTTTACTTCCTTGTACGAAGTAAAGGAAGCATTGTAATCATGAAAAATTCCGGGTACCATATTTCAACAAAAACATGCTTTTTGACCGCTATCGAATGCAATTTAACGATATTTTGGGGTGACATCTGTACGTAAGGACAGAATAAAGAATCTTTTTCCCCAAACGAATTATAAAACTAATTTAAAATGGATTCAGGAGAGCTTTTTTTCGTGGAATCTGTACATACGTAAGCTCGTATATATGTATCTCGCATAACTCAAAAACAAATAGCCTTAGGACGTTGAAATTCTGTATGTAAGACTGCTATAACATGTAGAGGTGCACCTCCTATTTTGGTTGCAATCGGCCGCACAAAATTATATAATATATCCACTCTGTTACTTGGCTCAGTGAGCTAAATTCCTTTATTCATTTCTTTATTCAGTTTTATATGTTGGTAAATTGTGCATTTTTTGCTTTAAAAACGATTGAATTACGTTGTTCTTATCTTCCGGTTAAAGTTTTTATGCCTTTAGTAAACCTGCATGCAATATTTGTAGAATTACCAACAATTTAAAAGTGTTTTAAGTGGGGCTAAGCCTAATTATGTTTAAGAAAGGAGCCATATTTGTTTACATTTGGAACTTAGCAGAATAGTGGATTTGTTGCGAATCTAGAGAAACTAAGCACCGAAACCACAAAAGTAATGCCTTGTTTTATTATTGCGAATCAAATCATGTTTAATCCATTCTGAAATTTATTCGAGGAAATAAGTGTTTCAGATTTAGTTCTTAATTTTTAATATAGATTTTTGAGTTTTTATGTATTTTTGCCTTGTCGCGAAATGAGAACTGAATTAATTGAATGAGAAATATTGAATCGTCTGTAAAAAACTGTTTCTTTTTTTTTTTTTTTTTTTTTTTTTTTTTTTTTTTTTTTGTTTAATTTCTTTTATGCATCGTTTTGGATTTTTTTTGTTTGTTTAATTTTTTTTACACATCGTTTCAGATTTATTATAGTATTTGATTAGAACATGTGGCAACGATTATGTAATTCTTCAGATGATATACATAATTTTTGTGCAATCTGAGTTATTTATTTATTTTACAAATGCCAAACATTAGCGCTTAAGCCATTAGTTCACAGGCTGTCCAGTCCTTTTTACAATTGTCCTCATGCCGAAAAATTGCAATACAATTATTTAAATGTTCAAAAATCATAGGCTGATTGGAGTCACGCAAAATACAGTTTGGAGACTCAAACCACTCCAATTCTGTAAAGGTGGCCTCGCAAGCAGTCATTCTGAGTAATAAAATGGATGAGATGTAACACTGTTAAGTGAATCTAGCGCCAGTGTGTCGCTATGGTAAACAAATATAGTGAATTTTAAAGAGTGCATTTACTGTGTTGTGGTTTATGCGCTATCGACGAAGTAGATTTAATTCAATCCAATAAGTTTAAATCAGAGGTTCCCAACCTTTTTCGAACTGGTGCCCCCTTTTCTAGTGAATATTTCAATACCGCCCCCCTAGAGAAATAAGAGCGTACATAATGCATGGTGAAAACAAGAATTAAATTTAAAAAAAATTACTAATAGATAGAATGTTGTTGGAATTGAAACGCTACTGAATTTCTTCGTTATTTAAAAAGAAAAATAAAAGTTTTAGCTTACCTGTTATAAGGACAGGCAGGGGTTTTGATGATACGAAATAATCCATAATAAACTATTGCTTTCTAAATAAATAAATTGACAGTTTCAGAGAACACTCAAAAGGCATACTTAATTATTATTAAAAAGTATTTTTATTAAAATTTAAAGGCATCGAATTTCTAACTTAACTAATGAGAAGGCTGAATTTGATGCATTTTAAGAAGCTTGTTAATATCAGGCTCGATTTTACTTAAAAACAATCGTAAATCGCCGCGTTCAGTAACATGGAGCCGATTTCTCTTTTTCGTTACCAATGTTGCTACAGCACTAAATCCACGTTCTGCTAAATATGAAGATGGGAATGCTAGCAGAAATCGTTGCACAATCGACCATAATCTTGGATACAATTGCGAAATCGACTTCTGCAGCCAAAATTCTTGGTAGCCATTCTTGAATTTAATTTTTAATTCCTCATTTGTCGTCAGTTCTATCAGTTCTTCTTCTAACTGAGATGGTCCTGCTGTGTTGACATTGGAAAAAGGATCCAAAACCCAGTCTGGTATGTCCATGTTTAAAATGTCCTCGAATCGTTCCTTGAAGTCATTGTAGAGGTTTTCCAAGTGCTGACAGTAAACAAGCAAGTCGTCGTGCTTGAATGATACTGCTGATAAACATGGGAAGGTATGGAATTCACGTCTGCCTATATTTCTTTTATATAATAGCAGTTTAGACACGAAAGCAGCAATGCTATTTTTAGTCTTAATCAAGTTTAAGTCTTCTCCTTGAAGTTGGAGATTGACATCATTAAACAATTTATAGAGGTCTGCTAAGTACGCAATATCGTTTTTTGATGCGATGAGGTTGTCGCGCAATTCCGTGTCTTTGTTTCCTAGGAACTCTATCACAGATTCAAACAGATTGTAAAATCGAGTCAAACAAGTACCTTTTGAAAGCCAGCGCACCTCTGTGTGAAGCAGCAATCGGTTGAAATCTTCATCATTTGCAATGCAAAGCTGACTAAATAATCTGTCATTCAACGAGTTACTTCTGATTTTATTAACTGCTCTTATAACATATTGCAGTGATGTATGGAGACGTTCGCTCAAATTTTTCGCAACCAAATGCTGTCGATGAATTACGCAATGCACAGCAAGCACGTCCGGAACTTTATTTTTTAAGCATGCTATGAAGCCTTTGTGACGCCCTGTCATAGCCGGTGCGCCATCCGTAGCAACCGACAAAATATTATTAAAAGGAATTTCCTTTTCGTCAAAAAACTTTTGCAGTGTATCAAATATGGTTTCTCCTTTTGTATCTGTTTCTAAATTGCTAGCAAACAACATTTCTTGACATATTTTTTCATCTTTGATAAACCTCACGTACGACAATAACAATGCTTCATTGGTTGGTAAAGTGGACTCATCCAGCTGAATTGAAAATTGAGAAGTCCGCAGATAATTGCACAACGATTCTTCAATGTTTTCAGCCATCTCATCAATTCGTCTTTGCACAGAATTATTGCTCAAAGGAATTTTTCGGATAATATCTGTAGCTGGTTTATGGAGCACGGTGGTCATTACTTCTTTAACTGCTGGTAAAATTCTTCTCCAATAGTATGTGGCTTGCCTGTTTTAGCAATCAACAATGAGATATTGTACGAAGCTTGAAGTCCGTCATCGTCTTGTTTAGAAGCTGATGAAATTAATTTTGATATAGTTGGCTGATTTTCAGTCTTCTTTTTTATCTCTAGAAAATAGGTCATATCTCTGTCTTTCTTATCCGGATGCATTTTATTAAGATGATCTTGAAGCCTAGAAGGTTTCATCGCTTCATTCGAAAATGTTTTTTGACAAATAAGGCACAATGGAGATGATGGATTTGAGGGATTTTCGATAAATCCGTATTTTATATAATCCGCACTGTACTGCCGCCTCTTCTTTTTTGCTTCCGACATGGGTTTTTCTTTACTTATACTTGATCCAAGTTAAGGGAGCTGCAAGGGATACTGCCGGTTTAAATAATATAAGTTGAAGTAGCAAAATATTAAGGCAACGCCGTTTTCATCGTACGCAGTACATGCTGCGATGAACGATAGATAGTGTGAGCCTGAGTCTGTAGCATTCTGCGGGGCTGTTCTATTTTTAGCTACCTACAATTTTGATCGGGTAAACCACTGGCGACGATTTGTCTACTCCGCCGCCGCTTATTTCGGCGCTCTAATTTTTTCCCGCGTCCAACGTCGCCTACGCACTTTTACAGACTCTCTTAGAATACAGTTTAGTTGGAGATCTCGCTATCGTTGCCGCTTGTAAGTGGCATTTTTTAGTCCCAGTGACATTTTTTGTAAATGTTACGGCCAAAGCCCGAAATCGGCCAATTCGCATTTTGGCCAACGTTGCTGTAAACTTACCGGCGAATGTCCAATCTTTTTGTTGATTTCTGGCTTTGACCGGCCAATTTGGGAAAAAAGAAATCAAGGGCAGATGGTTTTACACACTGTTAAAAATGAAGTATTTAAAAATGAGTACTTCTGTGAGTTCAACGAGTAGAAACTATTCAGTGAACGCATATGCTGTAACAATGTGATAGTGTGAAGATTAGATTTGCGCCCTTCAAAATGACGAATTATATCTTAAGCAAATGCGTTGCGTATCGAGTATGAATACAGAGGCAAATTGAGTACTCAATTTGTCAACTACCTTTAAGGGTGATCCTTAGTCTTTTTCTGCTCCATAGACTCAATCTACCATTATCACATCAGGCTTTGGCCAAGAATTCCCAGCCACTTCGCGAAATGGCCGGCCAAATTATAAAATACAATATTAATTGCAAGTATTTCGGACTTTGGCCAAACCTCCTGGCCAAAACGCGAACTGGCCGAACTTCGGGCTTTGGACGTAACATAAATATGTACATAAAGACAATAAAGATATATTTTTGCACTGAAGGCTTTTCCTTCTGATATTATGAACTCCGGTTCTACTGCTCCTTTCACTAAAATGGTGACCCTTTCAACAAAAGTCAACAGTTTTCTGCGACTTTTTGGAGTGCATCTCGCCAAATTGGCAAGACAGGTTGCTAGTTTTAGCACATGCAGCCCCAGAATCGTACATACTAGAGAGGTATGTCTTTCTCCGAACAGTGAAGTCTCATATCGAAATATGTGAATTTTCACGCACGTGATAGAAATGAATTATCAGCGTGATTTTAAAGTCTTTTTTAGACTATATTTGGCTAATCTTCCAACGCCCCTCTGTGCCATATCAACGCCCCCTAATTTTCTCTGGGTTTTTTACCGCCCCCCTGAAAGCCTGAAACGCCCACAAGGGGGCGTTATCGCCCACGTTGGGAACCTATGGTTTAAATGAAGTGCAAGAAAAAAATTGCGTATAATTTAATATTCCGTGCCAGGAAGTCATGTGGTGTGCACATCAGATTTTTTTTAATTTTAATTCCAAACTAATAGCCGCAAAAGATGAGCCCATGCCATTTTCAAAGCCGGATCTGAGTTCAAATTCTGAATAAAATCTGATAGGCTTGCACGATTATGAAAACATCCTTCAAATCGGTGAAACAAATAGCTAAAAATAAGCTAAAAATAAAAAATAGACGAAAAAAGAAGCAATATTTATAACATCATTTCCATGCAGTGCCTTCAACAACAGATGTTAGTGATGTCTATATTTACATCAGAAAATGTTTTTATTACATTTACGAAATATTGCAGCTCAACAAAGCCTTTTGAATTTTCTCTACAAATATTGTGAAATCTTTCTCAAATGTAAGTTTTTAAGCTTGAAAAACATTAAAAAAATATATGTAACTTGTGGAAATAAGCAGTTATAAATTCTTAGCAGAATCCAAACGTTCAAGCAAAGTGTCTTAAATATCTTTTCTGGAGAGGACTTGTCCTAGGCAAGTGACATGTTATATATAAGTTGTCAAGATAGTTTCTGCTAGATTCGGCTTATCTTTGACGTTAAACACGAGCCATAATATTCTTACGAAAGCACAGCATACAGTAGTTTTCCTCATGATTCACTATGTTGTGCACGTTATTTGCTAGTTGTCATCTCTCGGTTCGGAATTTATACGTTTTTAAACATATGCCTCTTTTTCGGTTTGAAATATTGAATACTGCCTGTAAGTATATTTCAGAAGCAAAGCATTTCATGCCTTTCATGCTGGGAAATATTTATTGCACGGTAGGGATAGTGTTATTCTTCTAAAGATAAGGGAGCAGTTTTTGCTATCACAGTTTACGAATATATATCTTTACTTCCATTTACAAAGGAAGTATTCTAATTGCAAAAATATTTCGGGTATCATATGTCAACGAAAATATCCATTTTGACCGCTCTCGAATCCATTTGAACGATGTTTTTGTGTGACATCTGTACGTACGGGCATAATAAAGGACGCTTTGTTTTCCAAAACCAATTCTAAAATTGATTTACAATAGATGCAGAAGAGATTTTTTCGCGACTTCTGGGCGTATGTAGATGTGTATGTATCTCACATAACACAAAAACGAGTTGTCTCAGAACGTTGAAATTTCGTATATAGCACTGCCATTACATGTAGTTGTGCACTTACCTTTTTGGTTGAAATCGGCCGCACCAAACGTATATAAATATACAGATGTGCGTGTGTATGTGTGTGCGTGCCTGCGTGATACTTTAATGCGTAGTCATCATGGCTGAGGGTGAAGGCATGAATGACACAGCTAACAAAACTGGATTTAAAGAGTCACCATCCTTATTTTCACACATATCATTTTGGTAGATATTTATCCAATCATGGTTAAATATGATAGTTTTTATGTTCACTGGTTTAAAAAGTACGATGTAAGCAACTTAGACAGGACAGCATAAACAGCGCGGAGATATTGGCAGGGCAGAAGTTAAGAAAAGCAGTAAGTAACTCAATTGCTAGAGACGCAGTATTTATAGTAAGTAGGCGCATAAGGATAACTAAGCTGTGATTGGTTAATTTTAGGTTTTTATTCCTTTTTTCAAGCAGCGTTATGTAACTTGGAAAGATCTCGAACATATCAATTTAGGGAACAACACTAAATTTAGAATAGTCAATTTTAAGGTTGCTAATCATTAGAATGTATAATAGCCATGGTATTTTATTATAGCTTACATATATGTATATATATATATATACATGGCTCGGTTTTTTTATTCTCATATTTTGGTAAACAAGGCATTTTTTGCTTTAAAAGGAATTGAATTTTGTGGTTCTTATGTTCTGGTTAAGGTTTTTATACCTTTAGTTAATCTGCATGCAGTAGTTGTAGAATTATTAGCAATTTAAAAATTGTTAAAGTGGTACTAAGCCTAATGAGGACTCTATTTGTTTAGATTTGAAACTTAGTAGAATAGTGAATTAAGTCAGTTTGTGCACCAACTGCAGTGTCTTTTTGCCGAGCGGGACCAAAAGTAAACGTTCAGTTTTGTGCACCAAAACATCTGTCTTCCTGCCCATTGGCCGAATTGCGTTTTTTCAGTAGAAACTTTAATTGCAAATTTTGCTTTTTAACTGTTTTTAGCTGCATTTAGTGTTCTATGTTGTTCTTTACGATTTTTAGTGAAGATGTTTTGAATGTTTATGTATTTTTGCCTTGCAGCGAAGACAGAACTGAAATACGACTTTTGATTTGCTGTAAAAAAAAATCCTCTACTTGGCAAACTTTTTTAACTGCAATTATTTTTTTTTAAAGTGTAAATTATCGTCAGTTATTTTGCAATTCTTTTCATGCAAAATGGTGCTTTTAGAGAAGTAATGGATGGAAGGCTATGTTTGTGCACTTTCCAAAGAAAATTATTTGTATTTGGTTATTAAAAAATGCTGTAAAAGCCATGATCTTTCGGTATCTAAATCAACGATAGACAATATTGTCGATAAGAAAGGAAAAGAACGTCAAAGTTGGACTTCAAGGAGAAAGATTATTCAAAATATATATACAAGTTAAAAAAGGAATGTTTCGAATGTTGGAAAGAACTTTAATGTTAAAAAACTTCGAAGTCAAAGGACAGTTTCATAATTATTAAAAGGCTGAATGTCAATAATAAACAAAATGAATAATAGTGATTAGAATCTTAAAAAGGCGAAAAAACGTAACGTGCATCCTCTTCCCCCACGACATATCGCCGGAAGCAGAACGTGCTGCAGAATTCTCTATAAGAAACAATTACAAGGGCAAAAATTAAAAAATGTGTTCACAATAGATGAATGTGGGATATATTTAAATGACCTTTATAAAATGAGATCCCTTTATTATCATCCGAGAGGACAAAAAATCTTAGAACATGGTTTAAATAATATAAAGAAAGTTTTTCAAAGGAATTGATGGTTGTTGCTACTTTTTAATATAAGAACAAATAAAAATTAAGGAGAGTGCAGAACACTGTTAAGATCAACTCCGCATATTATCAGGAACATATTGTATAGCCAATTTTTAAATACGAAATACGTTCTTGTGGCGTCAATCAGTAGAATTGCATCAAGACAAAGCTAGCAGTTGCACGTCAAAATCCACTGTTAATTTCCTGAAAAAACATGGAACAAGAAAAGTGTATCAAAGCCATAGCTTTCACTCATATCCCTACTAAATCTCCTGATGTATCACCGACGGAATTTTGCGTTTTTGGACTTTTAAAAAGTGAATTAAAAAGAAATGGCATAAAATACCTCTTCCGCTACTGCAAACAGTGTTATTGTCTTAGAAATGACTATGTACAAAGATAATGAAGAATAAGGGTTATGATATGGAACATTTAAAGCACAAAAATTTTAAGTAGAATATTTGTGTTGATGCAATGAAAATCATCTAAAAAATGTACGAGGAGCCTCCGTAGTTGCATTTAGATGTATCAACTCTGTTTGCGAAAAATCAGAAGTGAAAAGTAATGATGAGTCAGGTTGAAGAATGAATGATTTCAAAGACGTTGTGCCTCCTCTTTTAAATTTTCCTGATTATATTACACCACCAGAGTCACTTCAATATTAACATTAAAAACTAATTTCTCATGAATGATGTCAAAAGTCAAAATAAATAAATGATAAATTGATGAAGAGTTTTTCACTTGATGCAAATTAAAGATAACTGTAAACTTCTTCCTGGAAGAGAATAATATAAAGCTTGTGTCAAGTTATTTTCAACCAGAAAGATTGTAATACTATTACAGGTAACTTGATAAACCTTAAATTAGTAACGTTAAGACATTTTTTCAGACATTGAATCTCAAGAGCAGCAGTTAAATATAGTAATACTAATTTAGTAATTAAAAGGAATCTTAAATCTAGTTTAATCAAACAATAAAAAAAATCTGAATAGTTCAGATTTCAACCATCGCCCAAAAGGGTTTGTTAAGGTTCTTTTACGTCCTCTCTGAGCTCGCAGTGTACCAGTCTGCTTCTGCGTTTAGATTTGCACTGCCGATTTCTTTTTTTCCTTTTTAGCTGTATTATTAAGCATTGTTTTCTTCGCACCTGCGCCATATAAAATTCAGCAGCAGAATTACAAAACTTTTAGAAGCAGTATACCTTAATAATTCCTGAGGCAGTGTTAAGTGTGGGTATACATGTTTCTTCTATTTCCTTCTTTCTTCTATTTTTTCAGTCATTTCTCAGTTCATCTGTAAGGTTTTAATTTAAACTAAAACTAGCGAGGAACTTCTCAGTGTGAGAGAGCTTTTAGTCTCAGATCACTGCGGCTGTGTTCGACGTCCACCTGACTAGCTAGTATTTAAATTCTAAGCCTTAGCGCTGTTACGCTATTACTTATTGAAATAATCTAAGTGAGTTAGTATTAGCTAAATCTTGCTACGCACCATTGATCGTTTAGCATAGAGGCCAACCTCGCGTTCATAGCTCTGTGAGCACCGACTACTTAATTTCTATTTAACTTTATTTTAAATTATTTGATTGTTCAAGTTAGACCCAAGTGAGGTCATTATTTTCTGTTATCCCTCCCGAGTTGGGAATAATAGTGGCTTAATAAAAGAGAATTTTAAATCCTTCTTACGTGCAGTTATTCTACCTCTTAACCACAGTATTCTGCCACAGAACATAGCTGCATTCAGCTCCCTGTTCAAGATCAGGACTTTGACTACTTCACGAATATGTTTGCCAAAAGTATGCACAGAACACTCAGTCCTGACACATCATATCAATATTCAGTTTTCTTGGTAAGATGCCTTGCAAACCATTTTTTGTCTTTTTATTATTAACGTCTTATATGTTAAATTTATTAATTAATTACCATGTCCTTCTCACTTACGCCACATAAAACTCGATTGAACAGCAAAATCACAAAATATTTAAAAACAGCATATATTTAGAATTTCCAATAGATAGTCTCGCCCGCTAGCGATAAAAGAGTTAGAGTTTTATTTCTGATAGTGTTGCTACTGCTCACTCTCAAATCGGTGAGTCTGTTAATAAAAAATTCTTTAAAGGTTTACAAAATATGAAATATAAAATTCGAGATTCAAATTTCTTGCTTCCAGATGCCCATGTTCTTCAAACTTTGATGGCCTTAGGTACCGTCGTAATGCGAGGAACATGCATACCCACATGCAAATTCTTCATTACTTAATTTCCTTAAAAGTAACATTATTTGGTGGCAACAATCTGAAACGGGATACAGCCGTTTATAGGGGACAAATCCCGTTTCTAGACTAATAGCCCATTTGGGCTAACAAATTAAATAAGACTCACATTTATAGCTTGGGTGAGGAACACTTTTGTGCTGCGTTTCCTTCAAATGTTCATCAGTGGTTGAAAATTTAAAACCCCTGAATACTGGCAGTTCCAACCCAGGAAACTGAGCTGTTGCATTATTTGTTTTCGTAGTTTTCCCCATATGTAATGTGAATGCGAGTCCCTTAGAGAGTCCTCCACCAAGTCATACTTCCCTTTAGCAAACAGACCTCGTGCACTTTGCGACATTCAAATAACCTAACCAAACATCCTGAGATATAGGAAAATGGATACAGCACATCTGGTATTTAACATGACACGTGTCCCTCTATCTCCAATCAATTTCTTTCTATCACTGTCATTATTTAAAGCTACATTCAATTATCTCAGCACATTATTTATTCAAAAATAAATATTTCTGTTGCTGTTGGGAGTTATCTTACTTGTCTAGTAGCAACATCAGAATAAGCCCACGAAATACATCGTGGCAAGGAGAGCAAGCCTGCTCCTGTTGTTGGCAAGAGCCTTGAGTAGCATACAGATGACAGCAAGACTCCATCCCCTTATTTTCATGGAAACACCCCAGGGGACAAGTCCGAGGGTCTCCCACCCCTCTTCCCCTACCTCCAATCTCTCAAGGGGACTTTCGGCTCACCTCATATTTAGAGTGCCCCCATGCCGCACAGACACTGTACATTTACATCATCCATGCCTTCTCCGGGATTCGAGCCCGGGTCCTTCGGTACAGCAGTCGGCGTCGCTAACCACTATCAAAGTTGGGTGGCTCAATTTATCCTGGACGCCTAAACTTTTCTAGAAGTAGAAAGGATAGCTTTAATTAAAAATTGAAATAATTTCATAATAATAATCGTAACTGTAACAAGGTATAGATACAGCTTGGCTAATCGAAAAATACATTAACCGACAGATGTAGATGAGTATTCTTAGAGCCATCCAACTATGCATCTCGTTTTTACTTCCTTGTACGAAGTGAAAAGGAAGTATTGTAATCGCAAAAAAATTCGGGTACCATATTTCAACGAAAATATCTATTTTGACCGCTGTCGAATGCAATTTAACGATGTTTTTGAGTGACATCCGTACGTAAGGACACAATAAAAGACTCGTTTCCTCAAAAATAATTATAAAACTGAGTTAAAATGGATTCTGAAGAGACTTTTTCGTGGCGTCTGTGTGTATGTATGTATCTCGCGTAACTTAAAAACGAGGAACATCAGAACTTTGATATTTTGTATATAGGGCTGCTATAACATGTAGAAGGGCACCTCGCATTTTGATTGCAATCTAAAAGGTTGCACCAAAAGTATATAAATATATGTATATATATATCCACTCTGTTAGTCGTCTCAGTGAGCTCAGTTTCTTTATTCTTATAAGTTTGTAAATCGTGCATTTTTTGCTTTATAAATTATTGAATTATGTTGTTCTTATTTTCCGGTTAAGGTTTTATGCCTTTAGTTAACCTGCATGTTATAGTCGTAGAATTATAAACAATTGAATAGTTGTTTAAGTGCAGCTAAGCCTAATTTTTTTGGCCATAGCAGCCACATTTGTTTACATTTGAAACTTAACACAATAGTGGATTTGTTGCCAATCTAGAGAAACTAAGCTTCGAAACAACAAAGATAATGCCTTCTTTTATTATTGCGAATTAAATCATGCTTAATCTATTCTGGAATTTATTCAAGCAAATAAATGTTCAAGATTTGCTTCGTAATTTTGAATATAGATATTTTGAATTCTTAAGTATTTTTGTCTTGTGGCGAAGTAAGAACTGAATTCATTGAATGAGAAATACTATATCTGTAATGAAATTCAAGGAAATATGTTTAAATGAAAGGCAGGAAAATATAATTTAATATTCCGTACATGGAAGTCTTGTGGTGTATACATCAGATTTTTTTAAAAAATTGCACTGTAGTTTATTTTCCAGCGAATTTATTTTCAGCGAATCTTTCGGTTAAGATTTTTAAGCCCTTAGTTAACCTGCGTGCAATAATTTTGGAATTATCAACAATTTAAAAGTTTTTTAAGTGCGGCTAAGCCCAATTTTTGGTTATGATAGCGGCCACATTTGGTTACATTTGAAGCTTAGCAGAATAGTGGATTTGTTGCCAATCTAGAGAAACTAAGCTTTGCAACAATTCGCAAACGCAAGTAACGTCTTTTTTTTTTATTATTGCGAATTAAATTATGCTTGATTCATTCTGGAATTATCATTTAAGTTATTAGCTGGTTTTTGCGTACAAACTGTAATTTTAATTGTAATAAATTGTAATTAATTAAGTGTCCCATCACTTATGTGAGCCATTTTTTGCTCCGTTCTAAACAATTGTATTTTTATTAAATTAATATTTTAATATTTTGAGAAAATGTATGTTATGTAATAATTGTTACTAAATTTAAGCATGAAACACACCCACAAAAAATTTTTGCATGTTTTTTTAATTTATTTTACCACAGTTTCCTTTAGTAAAGCACAAGTGTCCCATCACTTTTGTGAGACACTGTAAATATAGTGAACTTTAAAGAAGCATTTATTATATGGTGGTTTATGCGTTATCGACGAAGTAGATTTAATTCAAAATTAGTTAACTCTTAATTCAATATGTTTAAATGAAATGTAGGAAAATTGCCTATAAATTAATATTCCGCACAAGGAAATCATGTGGTGTACACATCAGATTTTTTAATATTAATAAATTAACCAACTTTTAATTTTTTAAATTTAAATAATGTGTGATGCTTAAATTACATTAAGCAAATTAGGGTCTTATAATTAACTTCGAAGCTTGAAATGTGTCCAACATGATACACATTTCACAACGTATCCGTAGAATTCTTAGTTGAATCTTTTTACAACACAGGCATCATTAAAACTAGTTGTTGGTTTGTCTTACAAATGCAAAGAATAGTTATTGATGATAATCCTCTCTTTAGCTTGAACATTCCTTAAACGTAAATTAATTTTGAATATTTTTTACCCACTTTACGTACTTCGCTATCGTATTTCAAACCATTTACTTCTAGGCAGATAGCTCTCGAGTGCTTTGCGACTCGAGAACCTAACCGTATTTCAAACATTTTGTAAACAAGCTTATTGTAATCTCATTCCAGTCATTGCCCGAAGTTCTAGTTAGCTTTATGAAGATATCATGGAAGTGAAAATCTTTGCTTATTATCAAAATTGCTCAAGCACTGCTTTGGAGAGATGTCTTCCGAAATGGGCAGCAAATTAACACGTTTCCGTAATACTCATTCTCGAAAATTTCTCACAACAGCTTGCCACATCAAAGCGTCGCAATTCACGCATGTAGAGAATCAACTATCCTCGTTCAGGATTAGAAGATTCGGCAGGAGAATATTACATCATTATCACGCTGGTCATTACCATGTGTTTCTGATGAAGATACTGCTTGGTTTCCCAGATTAAATGCACAGATTAGGTTTCAAAGTGCATGATACAAGGTACCAAATTCGTGAGGGATTTATTGCAGTTGAAGATTGCTTATTCTGTTAAGAAGCGACGATCAGAGAAATCCACACAGTGATTATGAAATTATTGCTTTCAAACATTATTACTGGATACGACTATAAGTGTATTCTTCGATGTTTTTTGTATACTTAAATGCTTCAATGAATCGTATTTGAAGATGCTTAAAAATATTATATTCTATATCTAAAAAGAACGTGTAATAATGGATCAAATTTCTCTCTATAACTGTGCCACTTTAAAGATAAATTCTAATTCAAAAGAGATCCTTATAAAGTTAAGATTGTATAATATTCTGCCAAAGAATATTTCTTAAATATTGTTCTAATAAATTACTTGTTGTCATACTGAAAATGCTGCATTTAACTCCTAATTTTGTATTTACTATTCCATATAAGGAATTTAAAGTACCGGAAGATTTTTACAAAGCGATAAATTGATTACTACTTTAAACTTGAAATTTGTGAATCAATTAGTTTAAATGTATTTTCATTATTTATTTAGAGTTTTGATGCAATTTGCTTGTGAAATATCTCTATAGAGACATTAGGTTATTACAAAGCAGGAGACATGAAAAATGAGCTACGCCTCCGCCAGGAATCGAACCACGGACCTCTCGGTTACGCGTCGAGCATGCAGACCACTACACCACGAAGGTGTGCGAAGAAGGCGGGAGAAATACCTTACATACTCCCCCTTTTAAAGGGCGACTGGGGTTTTGGGGACCCAATCGCCAAATCGCGGTGGTGGAGAATCATCATCACCACCTTTTTAGTTCGGGCGCCAGTGTAGAGACATTAGGTTATTACGAAGCAGGAGAGGTGAAAAATAAGCAACGCCTTCGCCGGGAATCGAACCACGGACCTCTCGGTTACGCGTCGAGGATGCTGACCACTACACTACGAAGGCGTGCGAAGAAGGCGGGAGAAATACCTTACATCTCTATGTGAATAATACATATAGGATGGCGTATAATTGGCTTTATAATTTTAATAGCAAAAAATTTGATGTATACACCACATGACTTCCTTGTACCGAATATTAAATTATACGCATTTTTTCCTGCCTTTCATTTAAACTTATTTCCTCGTATTTCATTAGACATATATTTCTCATTCAATTAATTAAGTTCTCACTTCGCGACAAGGCAAAAATACATAAAAACTCAAAATATCTGTATTAAAAACGGAAACATATAAAAAACAAACATAAAACACCAAATACAGTTAAAACAATTAATTTTTTTTTACAATTAAAATTACAGTTTCTAAGCAAAAACAAGCAATTCGGCCAACGGGCCAGAAGGCAGATTTTTCAATGCACAAAGCTGAAAGAACACTTTTGGTCTCACTCAAAAAAGACACTGAAGGCGAAAAAACTGACTTACTTTGTTGTGGACGCTATGCTGATTCAATATATGGGATAATTTAATAACTTAAATGATAATTCCAGAATGGATTAAACATAATTTAATTCGCAATAATAAAAAAGACGTTATTTTGTTGTGGCGCAGTTTAGTTTCGCTAGATTGGCAACAAACCCACTATTTTGCTAGGATTCAAATGTACACAAATATGGCTGCTATGGCAAAAACATTAGGGTTAGCCGCACTTAAACAATTTTTAAATTCTTGATGTTTCTACAATTATAACATGCAGGTTAATTAAAGGCCTGAAAACGTTAACCGGAAGATAAGAATAACATAATTCAATCATTTTTAAAATAAAAGATGTACAATTTACAAACATATAAGAATAAAGAAACTGAGCTCACTGAGCCGAGTAACAGA
>KK114232.1:132812-148973 GCA_000611955.2 Stegodyphus mimosarum | reverse complement strand
ATATATATTTACGTAATGATTCAAGATGTAGAAATTAATAAACATTTTTATGGAGAAAGAGAGGGCAACATCTAGCTATCTTGCAGTAAACCAGGGTGGTTATGGATGATTATTCGTTACGATTATGCTGCATGTAGATGACTGCACTTTTGAAGAACCACAAAACAACGCTTTCAACGGCATAAATTTATTTTCTGAAGAATGCCTTCTTATAAATACACATCTTCTGAGCTAGGACAACACTATAAATGCAATAAGCACTATATACAACATATATACAACGTATCACTTTTTACATACGTATATATATTTCTTGTCTTTGAGGCCATCCTCTTATTTTTGTTCGGGCGCCACTGTCAGGACTGTGTTCTGTGCATTGCTTTAGCAAACATTTTTGAAGTAACTCCTGAACCTAAAGTCCTGCTCTGGAACAGGGAGCTGAAATGAGCTTTGTTCTGGTGTAGATACTGTGCTGGAGAGTAACTGCACTTGAAAGGTATTTAAAATCCTCTTTTATTAGAACAATATTATTTACACACTTCCCAACTCGGGAGGGATACAGAAAGTAAAAGACCACACTTGGGCCTAACTTAACAATCAGATAAATTTAAACTAGGCTAAATAGAAATTTAATTAAACTTTGCTCACAGAGCAAAATCGCGGAGTTGGCCTCTAACTAAATGGTGCGTAGCAAGAAATACTAATACTAGCGCACTTCAATTTATTTCAATATGCAGTCACTACGTGACTGCATATTGAAATAAATTGAAGTAGTAAGTCACGAAGTCACGTAGTGACTGCATAATAATCACTATGGCATAGCAATTATCTGCTAGCTGGTCAGGCGAACGTCGAACAGAATGACCGTGATCCGAGACTAAAAGCTCTCTCACACTAAGAGGTTTCTACCTCTGGTTTAAATAGTACTTGGCTGTACTTCAAATTAGCATAAGCTGAAAACGCGCGCTTCTTCTGACGGGAAGTTGAAACAGAGAAGAGATAGAAAGATTTAAATTAAAATAAAACTTTGTTAGTTTAACTAAAACCTTACAAGTCGACAAAGCAAAGAGCGGAAGCGAAGAAAAAAAGGGACGTCGTCATGGATCACGAATCCTCACTTTGTTACTAACTTCAACTAAGATCTTTTACGACAAAAATCTACATAGCTGATTATTTACATCCTCACAACCAGCAGAACCTATTCAACAAAATGAAGATTAAGTAAAGCATATACGAGCACTCCAACATGTGTGAGTTAATTACTGCCTATATAAGACTCGATAATATAACCAAAACAAATTACTTTTACCCACTCTTGAAATCAGGAGGTGTACAAACTGAAAAGGAACCACATAAAATCTTAAGTAACCACACATCAAATTGATAACCAGTTGCGCACTGCATGTTTTAAGTGATCAAATGCATAACTGTTAAATTTCAATCATGCTTATACTATGTAAATCACACATATGATACAATTATGAATTATCCCCAAAACAAAACGTGTGCATTCTCAATCTATGCTCATCAATTATTTTCAAATGTGTATTCCGTAGCCAGGATTATATGCAAAGAACTGATGAGTACAGTTGTTATCAATCACATGATCATTCTATGAAGTGACATCAAATAAACATTTGGACAATGTTCGTTTTTATATTCAGGTATGCATATAATTTATACTATCATATATACATTTTTGGCAATGTTCATTTTTGCTTTCATATAAACGTACGAATATTTTCGTTGAAATACGATACCTGAAATTTTTCGCAATTATCATACTTTAAGGGAGTAAAAATATAATTCGCATTTTTGAGAGGTCGTGTTCTACTCTTTAACAGTCTAAGAAACGAGTATTAATTATTGTTATTTCGATAAGATTTTCTTGAAGGTTTTAACAAACAATGCATTCGTATTACGAAGAAGTCATTCTGACACGTCAAATGCAATCAATCATTAATTTGTTACTGATTATTATTATTCACTAATCACTATTCTTATCATTATTATTAATCATGAATATTTTCATTTTGTTCTCTTTAGTAACTGTTCTTTTGCTTTGAATCGTATAACATTCCGTTTCATTAACCCGAATTAAACAAGGAAATTGCAGTCTTCGTAAAATTGTTTCTTGAGATAAAAGCATCTCGAAAAGGAAATATGCAAATATTTTTATGTCTTAGCAACTAACGCATTATTTTCATCTACACAAAAATACTTCCTAACGGAGTCTGTAAAGAAATATCTTTTTCTCAACGACCTTACAAAATTACTGAGAGTTCTGAGATTCTCTCTTATCAGAATGTATTGGCCGGGAAGATAAATTCGGAAGTCTTATTTGCACAGAAGAGTGATGTGTTTGCATACAAAGTGACATTCTGAGTAAGGGGATTCAGAGCTGCTGACAGTGTTTAATGTCTCCGAAGTTCAAGAAGCTGTATATCTTCACTATACCTTTAGATAACATAGTTAAGAAAGGAGGAAAACCATAAGAAAAGTATTTAATTTTCAATCTAAAGGCCTACTTTTTGTACTGCAATCGTTAGGATTTCAGATGTTTCCTAATTTCTGTCCACGATTATTTACAATCTACTCATCAGACTTTATTTCAATTTCTGAAAGAAATACCATGTGGTGTGAATCACGTCTATTTCATAATAATTTTTGCATTAATATGCAAATAATTATATGCATGTAATGTTCCAAAACAGCCTTTGAGTTATTAACTACGACTAAAACTTGAAATAGAATGTTTTAGATATAAACAAATAAATTCTCCTTAGTTTGGCGTAGATCTCGGATTAAACTCTATCGACTTCTAGGGCCATCTGATAAAGGTCCATCGTTTTTAGGGGCAACGAAATTTTGCTCTAGTGGGAGGAACAACAATTGTACAAGGAGGGGCGGCAGCGAAATGAGCCGTAAACACAGTTGTTGCACCTCGAACTTTTGCAAACATTTTCTGCTAAGCAAGAAGAAGCGTTTCAGAGAGTATTCGAAATCGATAGCATTATATAAATCGATAGCGATATATAAATCGATAGGGTTTTATTCAAAATCTTTTTTTTTAACTAATGGCGGGCCCTCAGCCGACTTCGGTTTGGCCACTACTAAGGCCGGAATTGGTGATCACTTTATAAAGACATTAGGTTTTTTTGGAAGCAGGAGATGTGAGAAAAGAGCAATGGCCTCGCCGGGACTCGAACCTCGGACCTCTGGTTACGCGTCGAGTGTGCTGGCTATTTAGTACGAAGGCGTGCTAAGAAGACGGGAGAAATACTTTGTATGCTCTCCCTTGTAAAGAGCGACTGAGGATTAGGGGAGACAATCGCCAAAATCTGTTGGTGGAGAATCATCATCCACAACTTTTTTTAGTTCGGGCGCCACTGTAAAGACATTAGTTTTTTTTGTTTTGGAAACAGGAGATGTGAAAAATGAGCAATGCACTCGCCGGGACTCGAACCTCGGACCTCTTGATACGAGCCGAGTGTGCTGGGCTCGAAGGCATGCTAAGAAGGAGGGAGAAATACCTTAAAACTTTATTACGAAGGCACCTAATAGGTGGGCCACCTTTGCCTCCTGTGAATGAACGCACAATTACAAGCATGCTGTGGTGTAGTGGCCGAAACCGCTACGCAAAACCCCGGTTATGATACAGGGTTCAAATGAACTTCTAATGCAATTTCTAACAATAACATGAATTTTAATAAGATAAAAACATTAACATTCGCATTGCATGACAATATGGGACTTTGATACATTCAATCCCTTAATTTCAGATATTTGTAAACTGGAAAATACGCTCTCGCTATTAACATTATACACGAGGAGTGATAGTTCTAGTGGGCTAGCATGTCCCTCGTTCCAGCCGGAAAAGATCGCTCTTCTCAGGAAAAAACACCTTCCTCTCTCGTTGCTCCAAAACTTACTGTCGTTACCTGAGCTGAACTCCTCTCCGGAAGATTCCTTCACTCCCATAATAAAGATACCCACATCCTGGTCCTGATGAAAAGACTTCATTCCTTTGTCCTGTGAAGTAACCTTCGAGGCTGCAACCGGAATCATTAACAAAGGCAACTCGTTGCAACAAGATTTCACCTATGGTTTGTAAGAGCTGCCAATATCCGTAAGTCATTCACAATAGACAAAGAACCTTCATGCTAGCTTATCACAATGCCTTCTCCGGGATTCGAAACCGGGCCTTTTGGTATCGCAGTCGGCTCCCTTAACCACTATACCATCTATGCAGCTCTTATTCAAAATCTAGACTAAAGGAATTTTTTTGTCTAATTTTAAATTTTCACTGGCCTATATTAAGACGTATATTATAGATCTCTATTTTAGACCTATGTTAACAATTGAAATTCAGCTTGGGTTTATATTATACGTTCGATGAGCGTAACAGTAAATTTATAAAAGGTATGATGATGTTCTTTCTCTTTTGGCAAAAGATATTCTCTTTTGGCAGAAAAAGCCCTCATAATCGCTATGAAAATTTATGACTTTTAAAAAGACTGAAAGGTGATTTTAAAAAGACTGAAAAACTGAAAGATGAAGATAGCGTATTCTCGTAATGTCTTGAAAGAACAGATGACTGCAGACGAAGGTTATAACAACCTTTTTGTTTTAACTAAACGGAAGAGAAAATGCACTCCTTAGGTGCTCACAATTTAACCACCACTTGTGACTAAGTAACTTGAAAACAAAATAGTATGTACACTGCGAAAAAAAAAGGACAATTCTATATTTCTCGTTTTACTAGGCCGATTGACGAAATTTAAATTGCGTTTTTCCCGTCTCGAAAGCGCGACTTAGGATATTATATATTACATTTATATGTAGCATTGTTCTAATATAGGTATTTTGACACACAATCGGACTTTTTCTGAAATAACATACTAATGTTTCCATATTTTGATTCTATGCCTAGATATTAAAATTTGTAAAATTTGGTGAGAAATTTAAGGAGACATTTTAAAATTTATCTCGGCGTATTTTTTTCGTTTGCGCCAAGAATAATTCACTTAACGGAACATTTTTAATATATGGCAACCTATTTTGCTTTCCTTTTTTGCATTGTGCGTCAACGGAAAAAAAAGTCACATCGTTCCTACGTTCAAATAATTTTAACAAAACGCCTAAACCACATTTGATGTTATTATCACTTTCAACAAATATGTCAAATTTCAAAACACGCCAATATATAGATTCACGTATATCTTCGGAAATTTTGAATAAAAAAATCGAATTTTTTGCAGGTATGCTTGTAAATGCATCTACTTTAAGATATAATTTTTTTTTCAAAAAATTTATAAAAATTATTTTAAAATACAAATTTTAAAAGTAAATTATAAAAAATTGGAGAATTTTATTTCGAATGAACCAAAATTTCGAAATATGAAAGGAAGAATCAGATAAGTTTAATAAAAAAGAGATGTTAACAAATATATACCAAATTCATTTAATATTGAAGAACTAAACTTTTGAGAGCTAATTTTTTAAAAACAACTTACGCGATTTTTACAAAACTTGGCGATTCGACATAATTTAAGTCGTGGAATCGAAATATGGAAAACAATTGGTATATCATTTCAGAAAAATTCCAATTTTGTGTCAAAATACCTATATTATAACAATCCTTTATATAAAGCTAATACATATTTCAAGTCGCGCCTTCCAAACATGAAAAACGCAACTTGATTTTCGTCAATCGGCCCAGTAGAATGGGAGATATAGAACTGGCCTCCCCTTTTTTTGGAGGGGGGGGAGTGTTCTGACATGAAATCGACTTTTTTTTAAATTACATATATTTTTTTTCATATTTCGATTCTACGACTCAAATTATGCCTAGATATTAAATTTTGTAATTTTTGGTGAGAAATTCATGCAGAATTATAAAAATTTACCTTGGCGGATTTTTGTCAGTTTGCGCCAAGACTAATTCACTTGGCGGAATTCTTAATTTATAGTAACCTACTGACTTTTTTTTTTCATTGATGCACGAGAGGAAAATGGTCCATCGCTCGTTCTTCCAAATAATTTTAACAAAGTGCGAAAATGACATTTTCGTTATTATTGCTTATATTAAATATGCCAAATTTCAAAACGAGCCAAAAGGTAAATTCACGTATATCTTAGGAAATTTTCAATAAAAAACTCTGATGTTTTGTAGGTATGCTTAGGAATACATTTACTTTAACACGATGTTAAAAATTTTATAGGTTAATATAACAAAAAACGTTTTTCGAAAAATTTATAAAAATTATTTTAAAATACAAATTTTAAAAATAAATCATAAAAAAATGTGCGAATAATACTTGAATTAAGCGTAAATTTTCAATTCCGGAAAAAGGAATCAATAAAAAAAGAGATATTAATAAATATATATCAAATTTAATTAATATTGAGGAGCTAAAATTTTGAGAGCTAATTTTTTAAAAACTACTCTTGCGATTTTTACAAAACTTGGCAGTTTGGCATAATTTGAGTAGTAGTTTCGAAATATGGAAACAAACTGGCATCTCATTTCAGAAAAATCCGATTTTGAGTCAAAATACCTGTATTAGAACAATGCTATATATAGATCTTAATACATATCTTAAGTCGCGCTTTCGAGACATGAAAATCGCAATTTGAATTTCGTCAATCGCCCCAGTAGAACGGGAGACATAGAACTGTACCACTTTTTTTTCCGCACTGTACATTCGCAAAAGATTGATTACAAACAAGCATTTCAGTCATAGTGGAATTTACAAGTGGACTTTAATCAAGTCAGATCTCAGTCCAATTGTTAATTTATGAGTTATATATAAAGCTTCCTTCAAGCTCTTGACTCTCCATCATATTCTACAAAAATTTGAAACATGCCCTTATGGAAATTCTGGAATAAAATTGCATATCTCATTTCAAACGTCTCACTGAGTCACTGCCGACGAATATAGCTGTTGTTGTGTATAGCAAAACATGAAGCAACACGCCACTACCTAGATATGTACAACAGATTCTCCATTCAGGGTACAATCCTTCCTTTGATTTGATATGAAATAAAAATAATATGAAATTGAAACTTATTACAAAACTTATAAATTACACTAAATTTGTTTTGAAATCTATGGACACCGAATTCAGAGCATATCGTACAGGTACGGATATTAAAAAATCTATTATACGTATATAAAAGAAGAATGTTTGTGTGTTTCTTCGTGATTAACTCAGTCACTACTATTCTGGAGAAGATCGACGTCCAGTTTTTTCAAAAAAAAAAAAAATAGCTAAAATCAGAGATATTAATTAAAAGCTCTGAAAGCGCTAATTTTCGCCCTCAATTTTTCGAGTGGCAACAGTCTCCCCCGCTGGAGACAAAAATCTGATTATTTTGAGAAGTGTTGCCACTGCTCACTTTCAAATCGTTAGTTTGTTAATCAAACATTTCTATGTTTTACTACAATGAAATAAAAATAGCATTGCCAGACAGTAAATACATTATTCCCCCTTCCAAAAATTCGTGGGAAGCCTTTTCGACTGTTTTCATCTATGTACGACTTTAATCAGCCGATATATTAATTAAAAACTTTGAAAACACTAATTTTCGCACTCATTTTTCCGAGTGGCAACAGTCTCTAGAGATAAAAGTGCTTTATTTCGAGAAGTGTTGCTACTGCTCGCTTTTAAATCGTAGAGTCTGTTAATCAAAAATTAGTGAGTTTTACGAAATCTATATATATAAAGAAGAATGTGTGTTTATTTTTTTGTTGGCGTTATTGATTTCTGATTAATTACAATAAATTTTTTGCCACATTTAATCGACTAAAAATGAATATAGGTAAAATATTGGAAGGAACTTGAGCTTTTACGAGTATTTGATCAGAAAAACGAAAATCATTAAAAACAAAGTGCTACTATTGTTGATGTAATGAGAGGCAATTAGTTTACTTTTCTATGGAATTTTTTATGTGGATTCCACATCGCATCAGACGGAAAAATGTATAACTATAAATCGTTTTTTTTTTGCATCGTTATTAGAGAAGGATTACAGCGGTATCGTTCTCTCTGTTGTTAAATACATTACTTTCAACCTAACTTAACTAACTTCTGGTACTTCCGCTAGTAATAAATAAAATTGAAAATAAGAAATTCGAATAAATTAGATTTAATACATACGTTACTAAAACCACTGCCGTAATTACTAAACTGTATTTATTACTTATTATCATTCATTCAAAAGCAAGAAAATACTAATTTAAGCAAACCGACGTGAAAAAGAAAAATGATACTTTGTTAAAATACCTTCTAATGCTTCCCATTTCAAAGCTTCTTCTAGCGTTGGAAGATTAAAGTTGCAGAATTAGAATCATTAGCCGTCTATCAAATTACCCTTATTGCATTTTTCTCGGTTTATACTGATTTTCCTTTCTAGCATAGTCTTTTCTCTTCTTTTGTAAGATTTTTCAAATAAGAGAACTCTCACAGTGTGAGGTTAATCAACATTTCAAAGCCCAGTTCCTCCTCACAGACTGCATTCGAATTACCGCCTAATGCAAACCTCATCAATTTGCTTGCCACCGATAACTTCATTTGCAGTTTTAGTAAATTTGATTGCTGTTACATTATGATTATTTAATTCAACAATGAGAATCTTCGTTTTTTACCACATAAGCATATAATTTTCCCTTTGGTGAAATCGTCTTTCATCATCACCTAAGAGCGTTCCATAAAAGACTTCTGTTCTTCTTTCAAGTTATCTTCATGATTGTATGCAATGAATTCAGTGAAATGGAATTTTATGTAGAGTTATTCAATATCAGCTTTCTTACTCTAGAAAAGCCCTTGAAATTATTTCGAAAGAACGTGATTTCTAGTTGTTCCCTGTGAACCTTGTTTTTACTGCATTTCTCCAATAATTGTCTTATATACATAAATTCTAGATTTAATTCTTTAATTAATAGCAACAGTCCACCTTCTCTTTTTATTTCCTTGTACGAAATAAAAGAAGTGTTGTAATCGCGAAACATTTCAGATATCATATTTTAACGAAAATATTCCTTTCAACCGCTCTCCAAACCACTTAAACCATTTTTGCGTGACATTTCCACCTACTGGCAGAATAAAAGGCAGTTTTTGTAAGAAAGGATTGGAAAATGGATTTTAAATGGATTTAGAAGAGATTTTTTTTCTTGACGTACGTGCACGTTACTTAGTTTTTTTAGCTTAGTTTTTTCAGGCAAGTTTAGTTTTTTATTCTTATATGTTGCTAGATTGTGCATTTTTTGCTTTAAAAGTGATTGAATTATCTGGTTTTTATCATTCGGTGAAGGTTTTTATGCCTTTAGTTAATCTGCATGCAACAGTTGTAGAATTATTAACAATTTAAAAGTGAAGAGTTAAGCCTAACGAACCGCCATTTGTTTCAGTAGAATAGTGAATTAAATCAGTTTGTGCATCAGCTTCAGTGTCTTTTTGCTGAATGCGACCAAAAGTAAAATTTCAGTTTTTTGCACCGAAAAATCTGTGTTCTTGCGGCGGGCCGAATTGCTTGTTTTTGAGTAGAAACTTTAATTTTAATTGTAATTTTTTAAACTGTTTTAACTATATCTGGTGTTCTATGCTTTTCTGTATTTTACAATTTTTAATAAAGATTTGAGATTTTGTGTATTTTTGCTTTGCTGCGAAGTGATAATTGTATTATCGAATGACAATTATATCTCTAACGAAATTCGAGGAAATACGTTTAAATCAAATGCAACAAAAAATGTGTATAATTTAATAGGACGTACAAGGAAATCATGTGGCGTCCACATCAAATTTTTTTAAGTAAAGAATAAACAGAAAATGAGTGCAAAATTAGCTACATTTGCAAATGGAAAAAAAAGAAAGAAAAATCTGAATTTTTTATCTTTTGCTATTTTAATCATTTGGTTTAGTTTACCGATCAGATATTTTTAGTATTTTACTAACTTCTTCCGTTCTTTTACAGATGAATTTAGTTTACATTTATCATGGTCTGTACTAATAGAAAAAGAAATTTTGTAAGTGATCTAGATAAATCTTCAAATTCTGATGTAGATAACAATGATGAATCTGCGAATATTTATCTTCTAAGATCTAGAAAAAACTAAAAGGGTACTCTAAATTTTAATGCTAAAATATATATTTAGAATTAATAGGCAAAAAAGGTATACTGTTCTTGAAGCAGCATTAGTCACATAAACATAAACGTCAAAATGTATAAAATGCACGTATTTGATAATTTTTTTAACTCATTCATTATCCTGTAGTCATAAAGATAAAACAATTCTTCAGCGAGATCCCATATATAAAAAGTTTCTGATCCATTCTGATAAGCTTCCAAATGCAGGTAATTTGCTTCTCTGCTTTACGAACAATGCTCCCCATCCAGATTAGAAATTTACATTATATAAACTTAATTTCTCCAAGCTAATATACTAATGCCTACTGCGCAAAATCTCATCATGGGAAGTATCCAAGAATAATTTTTTATTTAAAAATAACGATGTTACATTAGCCGAACAACACATAAGAACAGCAAAGAACCATTGATGACCTAATGAATTCCGATTGCAAAACATATTTTGGATTAATATATTTCGGCTTTATTATTAAATTAATAATAATATCAGTTAAGCAACCTCTTTAATAAATTTTCGTTAATTATTAACTGGATTTTTTAATGGGAAAAACCGAATGCAGAAGTGCTTTAAAATGATATAGTTCTTTAAAAATGTAACTCAAATTAAAAGAAGTACAATGGAAAAACAATCAAAGTTTGACCAATCGTTTTTATAAAACAGTTTTCCTCAGTGACATTATCATGATTTAAAAAATATTATATAGGTAATTTTTACATCTTAATGAAAATGCAAATTCACAGCACTTTTATTTAAAAAAATTATTCATTGTCCTATAACACTAACAGAAAAAATTTTCAAAAATCAGATTATGCGTAACATACGTTTTCTGATAATTTAAATATCGAAAAAGTAGAAATCGGGCTTAGAAAATTATAACAGAAAATATAGATTTCAGCTTACCTAAAATAAATTTTAAAAAACTAATGTGGACACCGCATAACTTCCTTGTACTGTCTACTAAACTTGATACATTTTCTGATGCATTTCATTGAAACTTTTATTTCCTTGAATTTCATTAGAGATTTATTCCTCATTCAATTAACTCAGTTCTCACTTCGCGGCTAGGCAAAATCTCAAAACATCGACATTAAAAAGTAAAATAAAGAAAACGATAAAGCACAAATACACGTAAAAACAGTTAAGACAAATGTTACAGTTAAAATCAGAGTTTATACGTAAACACAAGCACCGGGTAGGAAGACAGACTTTTGACGCACAAACTGAAAGTTTACTTTTAGTCCCACTAGGCAAAAAGACACTGGATTTGGTGCACAAACGGACTTAATTCACTACCCTATTAAGAGTTTGAAATGTAAACAAATGGCGGCTTGGTTAGTCTTAGTACAACTTAAACAACTTCTAAATTGTTAATAATTTTACAGCTATTTCATGCACATTAACTAAGGGCATGAAAACCTTAACCGGAACATAAAAACTACATGATTAAATAATTTTTAAATCAAAAAATTTATAAGCAACGCATATAAATAAAAAAAAACTGAGCTCACCGAGCCGGGTAACAGAGTGGATACGTGTGTGTGCGTGTGCGTGCGTGCGTGCGTGCGCGTGTGTGCGTGTGTGTGTGCGTGTGTGTGTGTGTGTGTGCGGGGGGGTGTGCGCGCGCTTGTTATGTGTGTGTGTAATATGTAATAAAATACGATGGCTACGCTAAGAAATAATTCGCAACCTTATTCTATTCCTTACCGAGAAAACCTTATTCTGACTATTCTAAATTTGATGTTCTCTCCATAAGTTCATCTTTTCTCCCAAGTTCGAGATCTTTCCATATTATATAACGCTCCTCACGAAGAGAACTAAAACCTAAAATTAGCCAACCGCAGATAAGCTGCACATATGCACCTGCATAATATAAATACTGCTTCGCAAGTAATTACATCACTACTTCTTAACTTCGCCTGCCCTGCAAAACCTCTGCGCTGCTATGCTTAATTGTCTAAGATGACATCGTACTCTTTTAGCCTATGTACATAAAAATTTTTGTTGCTGATTATGATCAAGAACTATTTTGCCCAGATAAAAATTGATTGGATGTGCATTTTCAGGGAATAAAATTATATTTCCGAAACTGCGATGTCTGGAAGTTTTTTGGTTTATGCATCCATTTTTCTAACTACGCAGTTAAGCTTCTCCAGCGCAAATTCGAAGCAACTTTTTTCTTCAAGTTAAAATGTCATATATATATATATATATATATATACATTTGATTTTCTCTATGTATATGTTACGGTGAAACACCGAAATCTGGAGAATGTCGACTTTCACCGGTGAATGTCAGCATTCACATAGTCGCTTGGAGTAAGTCCGAAATATTTTCCAAATACCCTTATTTCTGACTTACACCAGTGAATGTCGACATTCAACATGTACCAATGGTGAATGTTGAGTATATGAGAATATTATATTTTCTTCTCCGTAATTCAGTCGCGAAAAAACACACAAGTACTTAAAACACACAATGCTTTCAAAATGAGAAAGGAAAATAATAGAAGTTAAAAAACTTACTTAATTATACAGTACGTAGTAAATGAGAAAATAAAATAATAGTAATAAAAAACTTACTAAATTATGCGATTCAAATCTGATTCATTGCAACAACTTAAACTATTATAAGACTTTGAATTGCACAAGAGGCCCTTGCTTTTACAACTGCATTTATGGGAAACAGCCAGTCGCCTCTTTTTTCGCCCTACACCAGAGCATATCTGTGATTGTCGACATACACCGGGGAGGGTCCGAATGTACAAGAATGTAATGTTATATTCGATCTTTCGCCGACGTATTTGGTGAATGTTGACATTCTCCGGTGAAAGTCGACATTCTCTAATTTAGGTCTTTCACAGTAACATATATATAGGGAGAGAGAGAGAGAGAAAATTAATTACAGTAAAAATAAAATGCAGATTTTTTAAACCCGTCCTGCGCTATAGCTGTAGGATTGAAGTAAAATAAACTTAAAGCATCTAAAGTTAAGAGTAAATCGGAGTCAAAGCAAGGCGATTCCTCAACAGTATTAATAATTAAATGATTGTAAAGGGGTTAAACATAAAATCAAAACATTTCAAAATAAAAATGATAATAGTAGTACAAACTTCGAAAACTAAAAATGCAAAAAAAGGGAAAATATATACAAGGTAATAAAAATATAAAAAAGAGGAGGCGGGGATTAAAGGGAGATTAATTTTTACATTCTACGGCTACTCGTTTTTGAGTTCTGAGAGATATATACATACGTACGTACAAACGTCACTAAAAAATCTACTCCGAATCCAATTTTAACCCATTTTACAATCCATTTTGGAAAACAAAATCCTTTATTCTGTCCGTGCGTACAGCTGTCAAGCAAAAACATCGTTCAAATGGATTCGAGAACTGTCAAAATGGATATTTTCGTTGAATTGGGATACTTGAAAATTTTCTCGATTACAGTACTTCAATACTTCCTTTACTTCGTACAAGGAAGTAAAAATATAATAATGCATTTATAATTCTTGCAGCACAACTGTTATGTAGTGATTTTTGGTTAGTTTAGAATTATGGATTAATGTGTAGTTAATTGCAGTTATTTGTTAATTAATTATTGAGTGAGTAAATTATATGCATTAATTTATGCTTATTCTAAATTTTTCTTCACTAATTGTATTGCTTATGTTATTGAATCAATTATTCTTATGCGAGTTAAACAGAGTTCTCATTCTTACGTTACGCGTTCGACAGTATTAGCTTTCGGGAAAGGAGACAATGGGAAATCGGTTGCTTTCTGCGTAATATTTGAAATTTAAAAATACTTCCTTTTTATTCACATGGTTGAAATTTATACCTCTTAAAGAGAAAAAATTTACCCTTCTTATGAACCTACTTTCATGACTGTACGTCGCCCCGTTGGAGAATTATGCCCATTTAATTGCTAAAATTGTTGAATTTCGTGTCTAGAAATTTATTCTGCTATAAGCGTCGTTTTGAGCACTTTCTCGTCAAGGTCATGTACTGCGTCCGGTTGCGTGGTAGGGGAGTGATAGGTTTGTCGCATTCTTTCCCTCACCCCTCCTTGTTGGCGAAGGGGGTGGCGAGGGTGGAATTTTTTTTGGTGTGAAGAAGGAAAAACTAAGTTTTCGCAGCACTGTTTTGTGTTTGGCGAGATTTGCATACTAATTCACCAAATTTGGTGATTTTCGAAAATTCTGGATTCTGGACGATTGAAATCGTCATGCAAGGCCATGCTCAGCCCTTTTTGCCTTGGATTCGCAGCTGTAGAAGCACGTTATTTTTTCTTCCTCTGGAAGAGCCGGAGATGGGAAATAAGATAAAGATGAACATCTAAAAAATCACTTGAAATTTACTCCTCCGCACTTTACCATCCCCGTGTTGGAGTCGAGAATGTTGTTTTTTCCTCATCGAATTAATACGTTGACACCATAGTGGATGCAACTTGAATCCCGCTATCCGGATCCTGCCTGATCGGTCACTTAGATCCGAGTACTACCATCAACTCGCCTGGATGAGAATAGACGGAAAAGGGAGGAACCTTTAGGAGCTCTTGTTTTGCTGCACGAATGCACTTTACCATCTTCATAGTGTCTGATCCAAGTGTCCAGATTTCTCGCCGGACTCCCTCGTTCAACATCTGCGAAGGACTGGTCGTCGGCAGAGCCTTGTTCAACACCTGTTATGAATGGGACATCCGGAAAAAAAAATCTATAAGATGAGTTAATGCTTAATTAAATTTTCAATTCTTCCCTTCAAGTGAGTTCAACCTTTTGATTGTTAATTTCACCTGAAATTTAGTACAGCTTGCGACTTAAATTCCGTGAACATGTTTCCTAAGTAATATGGCAAATTAAAATTTTTTTTAAGAGATTTGATTAATTGAAGGAAAATTTTCCAGTAATGAATTCTTAAAGTAAGGAGTAATTGTATATGTATTTAATTTCCAATTAAATTCTATTTAACTTTTAGTCAAAGGTTTTTCTGCTGGATCTTAAATCCAGGCTGTGTATTTAAGCAACTGCTGCACTATTAATCTATTTAGGACTTTTAACTTTAACTTGGAATGTAATTAAAATTTATATATAATGAATTAAGACAGGATATTAAATTTGTTAACTTATCTAAATTTTACCTTTTTACTTTAAGTTGTTACTATTTTTGGTTGAGAATTAACTTTAACTTTTGCAAATTAAGGAACGATTAAAAATTTAAATTCTACTTTACCTTTAATTGAGTAATTGAATGTAGGAATAAATGTAATCATTTTTCTCCAACGGGTCTACTTGAATATGTAATATTTTCTAACTGCCTAAGGGATTTGCTAAATTTATGTATGTAATTTTTACCTGAGTAAATTAAGAAATTTCTTGAACTAAGTAATCTCTATCAATATTGGTAAAGACACCATGCTCGGTGATTCATTAAATTCCTGTGTATTTTTATGCTGGCCAGCAGAGTTTGATAACTGCATATGAAAATTTAATATTAATTTTTACGGTGTAAATTTTTGATTAATTCATCTCGGTGCTTATTTGAAATTAACAATATATATATTATAATTCTAAATGCATTATTTTAAATAGTTGTCACTTGAACACACCATAGATCTAGAAATTTAAGTTGAAAGATTGTCTTCCTTTAATGCTGCAATAAATATCCTTGGTTGTATATATATATTTGATTCAGAGTTTTTCTTATGATGACTTGTGTGAATGTTTTTAACACCAGAACTCCTGCTTGGTCTTAGGGGTTGTTCGGGTTAGTTTTGAGGAAAGATAAACACAACGCAATAAGAATTTGGTTTTTGATATTATTATAGGCTAATTATTGTAACAGTTAGTATTTAACATTTGGTACCAGAACATTTGGTGACGTAGGGATGTTATGTAGTGATTTTTGGTTAGTTTAGAATTATGGATTAATGTGTAGTTAATTGCAGTTATTTGTTAATTAATTATTAAGTGAGTAAATTATATGCATTAATTTATGCTTATTAAATTTTTCT
>KK114232.1:111358-126426 GCA_000611955.2 Stegodyphus mimosarum | reverse complement strand
TTTACGTCTTTTGGTCTTCCGCTGCAGGTCTCAGCGCTATGCTGCTTTAGGTCTTTTGCATTCTAGTATTACTTATAAAGGTTATTGAATTATTGTTGTTGTTGGGACTTATTCCTCCCGATCGACAGTAACATCAGATCAGGTATCTGATATCACAGCAAGCCCACGAAATTCATCCTGGCAAGAGGTCAAGATTATGACTGTCATTAGCAAGAACCTTGAACATCATATAGGTGACAGTACGATTTTTGATGGGGAGCATCCCGGCGGAACGGGTCGAAGGGTCTCCCACCCCTCTTCCCCTACAACCAACCTCTCGAGAGGATTTTCAACTCACCGCATAATTAGAGTACCCGCATGCTGCACAGAAACAATACATTTAAAAACACCCATGCCTTCCGAATTTTTGCTTTGGAACTATGGATAAAATTTTCATGCAGTCTGAATCACGCCGACAGAAAATTACATATTATTTTTGCCTTTGGAATTTTAGTAAAAGTTAAAAGTAAATTCGTCATTTTTTTAATTCAATTTTAGTATTTTTATATTGCTAAGGATAAAATAATTATTCATAGTTATGAATTACGTAATTTATCTTGTAATATTATTGACATATAATGAAAGTGGAAAAAGCAGCTAATCTTAATGTGATTTTATAAGCTTTATTTATTGTTCACTTTTTTCGGTAAATATGACGATGTTAATAAGTTTCCCATCCCCCAGATTCGTCATCTAAAGTTTTAATTCTTTTTCTGAGACAATCTATTTTGCTTTTCGGATCGGGTATTGCGAACCGCCGGTTATAGGAAACCAATCTTCTGGGTTCTTAAACGTTCGTTACAGAAGGGTTCAATTATATTTACGTATCTATATATACATATATAGATAAAGCGAAAAACACATTATCTTTGTTACAATTAACTCTTAAAAGTGGTAAAAAAGTAAATGAACCAGTACAAATTATCAAAAGAATAAAATAATGTAATCAACAAAAATGCCACTAATAGTATCAAAAACAAAAATAAAGGGCCAGGGGAGAAAGAATTTGAAAAATGAAGTATTTGAACTAAAAGATAAAGTCAGTTAGCTAAAGTCTCTGGGTAACACCACTGAGCTAAAACGCAAGAAAGTATTATAAAATTAATAAATTTGATAAAATTAAATGAATAAATACAATCTGAAGATATCACGTTTTTGATATTAAAATGAAGTGGAAAAACTTAATACAGTGAATCGTGGAAACTCTTAAAAATATGCTTAAAAGTAATGATGACAACATTTAAAAGCATTTCATATTCATGTAACTTAAGCTCATTAAGCTCATTTTTAAGTTTAGACATTTCGGAAACTTTTTGTTTTTGATGTACTAATCAATATCAAAATGGAACATATGCACCATTTTCAGAATTATCTAATTATTTTTTTCTTTTTCTGAAGTCTTATATTAATACATTAACGTTTAACTCATTTATCCCTTGAGGCCGTAATGACAGATTTCTAATACTAATAATTAAGTCATAATTATTCACGTTGATCACTAATTTTCAAAATGCAAACTAGCAAACAGAAAAAAACCTGAGTCACTAATTCTCTTGAGATTAGTATTTTTAATGAGAAAGAATTTTCCCATTATATTCTAAATTCCTTATATAGTTGTTCATTTACTTGAGGATCCATTGTAATTATATTTAATCCTTGGAGTTAAAATGCTACAAAAAAGTAGCCAGATCTAGAATTACATGAAACGACGTAATCATCATTTCCCTAAAGGAATAACATCTTTGACTAATATGTTAATTAAAATTTCTAACTCCTAAACATATGCAATTCCTGAATTTCATTTCAATACCTTGTAGAGACATTAGGTATGTTTTTGAAAGCAGGAGAGAGAAAAAATTGAGCAGTGCCCTCACCGGGACTCAAATCACGGACGTCTCGAATACGCGCCGAGCGTGCTGACCATTACACCGCGCAGGCATGCTAAGAAGGCGAGAGAAATACCGTATATACTCCCCCCTTTAAAGGGCGACTGGGGATTAGGGGACCCAAACGCCAAGTCCTGGTTTTAGAGAATCATCATCAATTACCTTTTTTAGTTCGAGCGTCACTGTAGAATTATTAGGTTTTTGGAGCAGAAGAGGTGAGAAATGAGCAATACCTTCGCCGGGATTCGAATCACGGACCTCTCGAATACGCGCCCATCTTGCCGACCACTACACCACAAAAGCATGCTAAGTAGTCGAGAGAAATACCTTATAACTTAACTAATCCACTCCTTTTTCTTTTAATAGGATTAGCTGCAAACCGCTATTCAAGAAGGCCCTCGCTGTATAATATAATTCTATAAAGAATTTTTTCCTATCATCTATATAAAGTACTCTCTTCCTCCTCTCCGCATGCCTTCATAACATAATTGGAAGAATATTCGAGGCGTAGTCGACAGGTCCAGGGTTCGAGTCCCGTAGAGGGTACTGCATATTTTCCACTTTTCCTATTTCAAAGTAACCTAATGACTCCTACAGTGGAGCTCGAACTAAACGGTGGTGGACGTTGATTCGTCACCAGCAAGACTATGTCCCCTAATCCCCAGCTGCCCTCTAAAAGGGATAGTATATAAGGTATTTTCTCTCTCCTTTCCGCATGCCTTCGTGGTATAATTGGAAAAACACTCGACGCGTATTCGAGAGGTCCAGGGTTCGAGTACCGGAGAGAGCGATGCATGTTTTTCACGTCTTCTGCTTCAAAACAATCTAATGACTCTACATCTTTACTAAAATACAAGTCTGTCTAATTTGAAGTTTTCAAGACTCCAAAGATAGCGGATGCAAAACAAATTTATGCCTTTCATTACATTTCTCTCTTCCCTTGTTTTCCTCCGGCCACGTGGTAAAAGACTGCTGAACGCTGGTAGTTCAATTCGAACTCAGGAGAACGGCCTGGTTGAACAGTTGGTTTCCGTGTTTTGTCTCATGTGCAACATGAATACGACCATTTTCCTCTAGAATTTCTTCCACGAAGGTTTCCCCTCAATTAGGTAGAAAGCCCCCGTACGCTTTGCAGTCTTCAAATAACAAATTAATGTGTTACCTTATTAGTTTAGTTAACTGCCCTGTTCGATGAAATTGTAATATTGAGCAAAATTAATAAAATTTAATGTACACCTTCAGGTGTATGTGTACACGGTAACATAATATTTATCATTTTGAACTCTAACACTTAGACTGTATTCTACATTCCGTTAACCTTTCTCATTTGCACGCATTTTAATTTTTAGCCCAGAATGGCTATTAATTTCATTTTGGGATTTTGCTACGAAAACTTTAAAAGTCTGAATCACTTTTCAAATTGTTGCCACCAAATATTATCGCTGTGTATTATATTTAAAGATATTAAATTATGAAAAATCTCCATAAATGTACGTATGTTTCTCGCACTGTGATAGAACAACGGCACCTAGAGCCATCAAAGTTTGAATAACATAGTCCTCCACTCGAATATGGGCATCTGGAAGACCAAATTTGGAATTTGATTTATTGTTTATCTCATATTTTGTAAAACTTTAACGAATTTTTGGTTGAAAAAACTCAGTGATTTCAAAGCGAGCAATTGGCAACACCGTACGAAATAATATAATTTTATCTACAGCGCTGGAGACTGTCTATCGGAAATTCTAAAGATATGCTGTTTTTAAATTGTTTTACGATATTGCTGTTGAATTGAGTTTTGTGGTTTAAGTGCGAAGAACATGATATTTAATAAATAAAGGTAACACACAAAACGTTAAAAAAAGCGCTCCTTTGGGCGTAATGTAAAATCTGAACACTTTCAGTTTTTTTTAATTATTATTTTATTTATTTTCTGTCTCGTGTTTTTAAAAATAAGATCCATAAAGCAATGCTTAAATTCTTCAGCTTTTAGTTTCTCCCATGCGAAATTTTAAATTCTTTCGTATCTGTACGAAGCTGGAATGCAAACGTTTTGTCTTGAGTGTTATTTTAAATAACTTTTCTTTCACCATTTATTCAAATACCAATAAAGCGAAGCTTTTGAATTTTCTTTACTGTTATTTAATTCTGTCCCTTGAAGAAAATATAAATATATTAATCTCAGTTTTTCTTTCCATTTAACTATAATAATAATAATTTCTTTCACGTTTCTCGGTGCCCTAGTGTTGTAACTGGCACACTCGAAGCATCTTCGGGAGGTCCGGAGTTCGGGTCCCAGAGAAGGCATTGCTCATTTTTTCCGTCTGCGGCATCAAAAACCCTAATGACTCTATACTACAATACATTTGTCTCTAGTCTCTATTTCCTTAATAATTAGTTGTAATGAACTTTTTCATACAGTTGTCAAATGATGCATTCTTTTTATTTTTCTTGTGGTTTACTCATCATTGATCTTTTGCTTATTACCTGTTTTTCATCTTTTTTTCTGCTTTATTAATTTATTTAATACTTTTTATTACTTTGATTTCTTTTAGGAATGTTGGGAAATCATTTTAAAAATTATTAGTATTGTTTTCCCAAATTATTTATAATTTATAACTTCAACATGATTAATTAAGAGGTTTTAATTTACTATATTAATCCCAATATTAGACGGTCCTGCATTTTATAAGATGCATTAGAATAAAAAAAGACTTATGGCATATAAGACAGCCTCATAGACATCAGTTTGATACACTGAAGATAATCCCCTTTAAAAAAAAAAAAAAAAAAAAAAAAAAACGATGTGAATACTATTGCTTCAAGTAAAACTAAATAAATGCATACTCTTTTCATGTAAAATTAAATATAAAAATTACATGAAAATATTTTTTTTAATTCTAAGATCCGTTTATAAGACGCATATTGATTTCCGAAGAGCTTCGACGAAGACACTGCCATTATATGTGCATTTATTACACATTTAAATATTCTTCTCTATTATTTTACAGTATCATTTCTTTTATGCTTTTCTACATTAAAACTTTGTTTTCTACACTTATTAGAACAGTAGAACTTCGCTGGAAAATAAACTACAGTGCAATTTTTTAAAAAAATCTGATGTATACACCACAAGACTTCCATGTACGTACAGATATAGTATTTCTCATTCAATGAATTCAGTTCTTACTTCGCCACAAGACAAAAATACTTAAGAATTCAAAATATCTATATTCAAAATTACGAAGCAAATCTTGAACATTTATTTGCTTGAATAAATTCCAGAATAGAATAAGCATGATTTAATTCGCAATAATAAAAGAAGGCATTATCTTTGTTGTTTCGAAGCTTAGTTTCTCTAGATTGGCAACAAATCCACTATTGTGTTAAGTTTCAAATGTAAACAAATGTGGCTGCTATGGCCAAAAAAATTAGGCTTAGCTGCACTTAAACAACTATTCAATTGTTTATAATTCTACGACTATAACATGCAGGTTAACTAAAGGCATAAAAACCTTAACCGGAAGATACGAGCAACATAATTCAATCATTTTTAAAGCAAAAAATTCGCAATTTACCAACATATAAGAATAAAGAAACTGAGCTCACTGAGCCGAGTAACAGAGTGGATATATATATATGTGTGTGTGTGTGTACTTTTAGTGCTGCAGATTGCAGCCAAAAAGGAGGTGCACATCCACATGTTATAGCAGTCTTACATACAAAATTTTAACGTTCTGAGTGTACTCGTTTTTGAGTTATGAGAGATGCATCCTTACATACGTACGTACGTATGTACGCACAGACGCTGCGAAGAAATCCGATCAGAATTCCTTTTAAACCAGTTTTATAATTTTGGGGGGGGGAATAGACTTCTTTGCTCTGTTCTTAACTACAGATGTCAAGCAAAAATATTGTTAAATTGCATTCGATAGCAGTCAAAATGGATATTTTCGTTGAAATAATGATACCCGAAATTTTTCGCGATTACAATACTTCCTTTTTACTTCGTACAAGAAATTAAAAATTATATGAAAATATTTTTTATAATTTTGAGCTCTTTATAAGACACATATTGATTTCGGAAGGGCTTCAAGAAGAAACTTTCATAATATGTTTAGGGTTAATATTGTAATAATAACATTTTTACATTTTACGTGCACTTTATACATTTAAATATTCTTCTCTACTATTTTGCAAATCATTTCTTATACCCTTTTCTACAGAAAAGATTTCGTTTCTACTGTTCAAAGGACAGTAGAACTTCGTTGCAAAATAGTAAATTACAGTGCAATTTTTTACAAAAATGAAAGACGTGCTTCACTGATTGTATAGTTCCTGCATTTACGCCATTAAATCTGCTGTTAGAGTTTAATTTTATCTAAAATTCCACTGGTGAGCTTCTGCATTTCAGCGATTATATTTTAGTTCATCGACTCTCTTTTCTAAAAATTCTTAAATGTTGTACGCACCTTTTCTATACTTTCATCTTCATATAATGTGCTTTAGAAATATGTCTAAATTATCTGCAAACTTCTTACCCAGATCAGCTTTTATTTTATTATTACACAAGCTGATGATTATTAGTGCTTTAGACTTCTAAATCTGAATCACTACTAATACGCAAGTGTTTGTAAGATACAGAGTCGTGTGCAAATTAAAAGATCTTGCACATTATGACGAATTTCTGAAAATCTAATCTACAGATTTTAATAGAATGTACATTTGTAATACAGAAGGAATGCGAAGGCATATATATTTGTAATACAAAATTGTTGTATTTATAATATGAAGGAATATACATTTGTAACACAGAAAGAGATGTACAATTCAAAAGTCATTTCCATGAAGTTGATCCCACTACTACAAAAAGGCACTTTTCAACTACCGGATGGTTCTCGGAGGAGATGTCGAGATGAAATTGCCGTCCCAAGAGCACCCCAGACATGCTCTATTCTATAGGGTTAAAGTCAAAAGAACTGACTGGTCTATCCATGAGGTAAATCACTTCCCAGGTAATCATCAACTAGTTGAGCCTTATGTGAACGAGCGCTGTCGTCCATTAACAGGAACTCAGACCAACTGTGTCTTTGAAAAGTCTATATCTAATAGCGGTTAGAGCCTTTATCAAACACATGAACAAGTGTGCTACCCTCCAACGTAATGCCTGCCTAAATCATTATACCTCAAACATCGTCATAATACTTTTCTCTGACGAGGGAGGGATGGAAGAGTTCCAAGCTCTCTACCAGATATAGGTACATCGCAAGTCAGTGACAAGGTTGAATCTTGACACATTTGTAAAACGCACAGTGCTCCACTGAACTCTGGTCCAAAGTGCACGCTGTGTGCACCATTCTAAACGATTTTGTTTTTGGATTTACAGCGAGTGGGACGTAAACAGCGGGTCCTCTGGCATACGAACCTATCTAATGAAGCTTTCGGGCAACTACAGACCTTCAAACTCGAGTGCCAGTGGCAGCACACAGCTCATGTGAGAACTATGAAGCTGTAGCAGTCTTGTGTAGCCGTGCTGAACTGGCCAAACAACTATCCTCATTCATAGTTGGGGGATGTTGGTCGACCTTGTTCAGGTCTTCTCGATACGGATTCAGTGTCCTGAAACTGTTCCCACAAATTACAGACGACAGTGGGTGTTACACTGACCTCTGTAGCCACCTGCATTTGTTAAACAACTTGTAAAGACATTAGGATTTGTTTTAAAGCAGGAGAGATGAAAAATGAGCAATGCCCTCGCCAGAACTCGAACCACGGACCTCTCGAATACACGCCGAGCGTGCTGACCACTACACCAAGAAGGCATGCTAAGAAGACGAGAGAAATACCTTATATACTCGCCCTTTTAAAGGGCGACTGGGAATTAAGGGACCCAATTGCCAAATCCCGGTGGTGGAGAATCATCATCCGGCATCTTTTTTAGTTTGGGCGCCACTGTAGAGACATTAAGTTATTTTGAAAGCAAGAGTCATGAAAAATGAGCAATGCCTTCGCCGAGACTCGAACCACGGACCTCTCAAATACGCGCCGAGTATGCCGACCACTGCACCACGAAGACATGCTAAGAAGACGGGAGACATGCCTTATAAACTGCTTGCAATCTACCGATAATTCTCTATCTCATTCTGTCATCCGCACGTTCGTGGCTACTTATTTTATCTGATACCTTATAAAATTTACCCAACTCTTGCGAGATGTCGTGAAGGAGTACGCGCACACAAATCTCCGAAAACCCTCGTGAGCTTGTATTCCCCTCCAAAATCAGAGTTCCGGAAACACGTGATGTGCATCTGCTTGAATGTTTGTATAATTCTTCAGTATCACTTATCGTAAAAATAGACATAATTTGCAAAGTGTCTTAATTTTTCACAAGAGTGTAGTTGATAAATCATAACTCAAATGTGTTTTAGCTATAATTCAAGCGTTTATTATTGTTTATTTCTTACCTAAAAAGATACCATTAAAGTTGTCTTTATCTTACATGTGTAACTTTTCAAAAATTTAAAGCATTTAATTCTACGACACGTTTCATAATGTTTTTCATTTCCTGCAGTCAGATTAGGCGGTAACTAACGTTTGACAAAAAGAAGATGTTTTAACTTCCAGTGTTCAATTCATTTGTAAAAAATGCGGCTATTACTCAAAGGAGTTTCCATAGACAAAAGCAAACTACCTGGCTTAATCCAAAGAATGAGCTTTGCGCAACTAACAATTTGCTTAATTTATTGCGGTAAAACTTGAGAGAGCTCTCTGCCTATGAACGTCTTCGAGGAGAATTTTCTAAAGAATATCATCTCATATTTACTTTACGTATTGCGAATAACCAGTAAGCCTTAAACAGACTGTTAGATTATCAGATTATTCACCGTTTACTTATGTCAGTAATTGCTTTTTAATTCCTTCCATATGTTCATGTAGAAGTTCATATGTCCCGAGGATTGCCTCTGGGGCCAGGATGATATTCTATGTAGGGCGATACTTTGAGAATGCTAGGTAATAGAGTCCTGGTTTACCGGTGCACTGTTACCCGTTATGACCATGGTAGACGCGTAACCTACCATCGACAGTTGATAAGGCAGACACTTGAAAGATACGTCGCCGGGACGAGCCCGTGCAATCAACTCAAAGTTATACAGAGTCACCACATAATACGGACACGAGGTTCGATTGGTTTTGGTCTAATAAAAGCGCTCGTTCCCAGAGGGTCAGAGCTCTGCTGCATGTGTTAGCTCTAGAATTGCCACAGTTATCCAAGTAGTAAGGTACGATCCAAGGAACCATAACTGATTTAATGAGCCATTCGCGGTTTCTCCTTAATACGGCATGCACTTAGACATGCATGGCTTAATCTTTGAGACAAGCATATGACTACTGACAGGACCAACCAGGTAGCTCTTTTACGTTCATAGCACGTTCGAGCTGAAAGCAAGTCGAATGGACCATTTTCATAGCGCACACCTTTGAAATACGCTGGGAACGGCTGTCTAGACGGCTCCTTCTTTTATTTCATAGGCACGGAATTTTATCTCTTGCTTTCGGTTCAAAACTCACTACGTCCTACAGGGCATCAGCGCCGGTAGGTGAGCCTTCGTGGGCATCGAGAGGCTTTTTTGCGTGGGATGCCCTTCCGTCAATTCCTTTAAGTTTCAGCTTTGCAACCATACTTTCCCCGGAACCCAAAAGCTTCGGTTTCCCAGAAGCTGCCCGGCGTGTCATTTGAGGAAAACAGTCGGATCGCTGGCTGGTATCGTTTATAGTTAGAACTAGGGCGGTATCTGATCGCTTTCGAACCTTATTCGATACTAAAACTGCAGCTGTTTATAGCTGGGAAGAAATTCGATTCGATATGGGCAAGTTAATAATTCGATATTAGTGGGAAGTATAATATTTTGTTTTGATTATTTGGGCTGTACATTCATTGCACAGTAAGCATACTGTTAAGAAATATCCAGCTGCGGTAAGTTAGCTTCTTCGCAAAGCGGGCTTAAGATTGCCAGAAAATGGCAAGATAAGGCAGGGTTGCCGGATTTGGCGCAAAATCGCCCATAATTGGCGATATGCCATAGACGGGTCGAGAACATTCTAGAAGAAATTCTTACCGTTTTTCCCCAGAATAATCTCGAAGGCAATTCAAAAGCTACTATATAAACCCTGCCTGTAAGCGGTGTAGAAGTGTATCGAGTTTATCGTACAGTATATCTAGAGAGTATCTAGAGTATGTTGAGTTCAATAGTAGTGCCTTGAGTTCAGAGATTAGCTCGAGAGCGATCGAAGGAGTCGGGAGTGTACTGTAGTGCTTTGCGTGAAGCTGTCTTCGCCGTTATAGTCTGATAGCCTGAAGGTTGTGTTGCTGATTGTTTCAGCGTGTTTGTCTTAATTTTTTGATGTCTTTGGAACTCTCCTGTGCTATCGAATAAATTGTGTTTTGATTCTTCATAGAGTGTTGTCGTCAATCACTCCAAATCCACGAATACCTAGAACGCAACAATATTGATTGTTACATACAATACATATCATTGGAATCGCAAGAATATGACTGCAGATTCAGATAACTATTTATGGTAAAATAATTTCAAAATTCCCTACATTTTGCGGCAACTTCAAGAAATTATTATTTTTTTTTCATTTTTATTTAGTCATTTGTGTTATTCATTTAATACGCATTGATGATAAGAATGTATGACGCTTTGTTATTGTTTTTTATTCGTTTATTATTTCATATTTTTATTCTGAGAATAAATCATTTGGTAGCTCGTGAAACAACATTTTGATAAGAGTCGCAAAATAGCATTGCTGATTCAAAATCATTAAATTTTATGTTTCTAACTATCTAATTGCAAAGACTCAGCAATCCTATTTTTCTAATCCACTGCTTATTTTTAAATGGGCACAATCCCCTTTCTAAATTCTCCCAGAAATACTGAACATTTCCGTTTGGAAGACCTTCCTTGTTAGACCTTCTTTCGGCAACTTGATGTAGCAGTTATTAACTGCAAGTTGTCGAAGGATATATTTTTAGCTTCTGGATTTCTAGTATAAGGAATAAGGTATTCATATATAACATTTTCGTGATTATCAAACATTGATAAATTATGAATTAAAATTGAATTCTGTATTTCTAGTGTTATTTATTGCAGTAATGTTAAAGAAGCCAATGCACACTAAAAAAATGAAATTTATCCCTATGTTCATATAACATAAAAAGTTTCCGCTTAAACTTGAGTCCCCAAATTCATGCCATGTAGCATGGTGAGTCATAATACAGCAAGAATACAAAGCCAAGATCAGACCATGAATAGAGCGCAGTAAAAACAATCTCTACCTTTCAGATCACAAACGGGTGACTTAAAAATAGAGGTGTTATAGGAAAGGTATTTTTTCGGTTCGATAAGCACGCCATTTTATTCAAAAGAAATCTCTCATTTCCACTGGTCAACAAACGATAAACATATATATTATTCGAATTTTCCTCGAAATGTAGCTCAATTTCTAGACTAGGAACTTCGAGAAACAATTTGTTTATTTGAACTACGATATGGCAATCCCTCTGCGGCAAGTATTGAAGCAAATCGGATAACACAGTAGACTAGACAGAATTACTCCTTTTCGACGATACATGTAACATTATATTTAGTTTTAAAAAAGTGTTTCTTTTAATAGAATGATATAAATGTCAGTTGTTTTTTTTAGCCCATAAGGGGTTTATCACTGAAAGACTATTGTTTCTGTTTTGCGATTTTGCGTTGGAAATATTAAAAGTCTGAATCACTTTTGAAACTGTTGCCACCAAATCTTTTCAGCCCTGCACTATATTTAAAGAAATTAAATAACGAAGAATCTGCATAAATGTATGTATATTTCTCCAAAAGTGATAAAACAACGGTACCTAGAGCCATCCAATTTTGAATAACGTACGTTTCCACCCGAATATGCGCATCTGGAAGCCCAAATTTGGAATTTGGAATTTGTTTTATTATCTATTTCATATTTTGGAAAACTTTAATGAATCTTTGATGAACAAACTCAGTTGATTTAAAAGCGAGCAATGGCAACACTCTACGGGGGGGAAATATTTTTTCTCTAAAGCGCGCGGAACTGTGTATCGGAAATTCTAAAGATATACTCATTTTAAAATTATTTTGCGATAGAGCTGTTGAACTGAATTTTTTCTGAATTTTTTTAAGTGCGAAGAACATGGTATTTAATAAATAAAGGTAATACACAAAACGTTAAAAAACGCCCTTTTGGACGTAATTTAAAATCTGAAAATTTCAGATTTTTTTTTTTTTTTTACTTTTACTTCAATGAGCTTTCACTGTATAGTGATACAATTACCACAAAAATGAATCAAAATACATGGTTATTTTCCCCCGTTAAAAAAGAATACTCTACAATTACTTTAACGAGAATTATAAACGCAAGACGATATTTTATCCATAACAGAATACAAAGCCCGCTAATAGGCAGCAATCATCAACCCTCTAAGAAACATGATGTTTTCCATCGGCTTAGGAAGACTTGTGTTTAAACAATATTTTTTTCTTTTTTGCTGAATTTAATCTCTGTTTTCATAAACTCGTTTTCGTTTAGATGCTGTTGAACTTTATGCTATCAAATTTTGCATTTTAATCTCTATTTTCACAATTCATTCATTAAGTTGCTATTTACGTAATTAAAAAGCAGTAATTCAAATAATAAAGTAATATGACAAATGACGAAAAATGTCATAACTAGATAACGTCGGTTATATTACGCAAGGGGTTATTGCAGAAGTTAAACAGCAAGAATCAGCTTAACGTTTGCAAATTTTACAGGATTAGTTTGGATGGTTTAAATATAGCGCCCGCTTTTTCAGCTGCCAAATTGCAACAAGATAGAATATGATGATAAGATAAGAATGACTGGAAAGAAGTCAAGCTACTGGTGCCATCTATTGATGAAACCAGAAAACTAAAACATAATTTCCTTAAAGGCTGAGGGTAAAGATGGACTGGAATTAGGGTCGTTAACTAAAACAGAAAGATTTTTTTTGAATGTGAATCGTCTCCAGAAAATTTAATGGAAGATGTTTTTTGAATCATTTTCGCTGCAGAAAAATGAAAAAGTGTGATTTTCTAACTAACAGTGCTGAGTAACAGAGGATTTCTATGCTTCCTTTTCCTTGATCAAGAGCCAGTTTGGAAAATCATACTCTAAGTACGCGGAAAAAAAAAAAGAAGAAAATGAGGCTAACTTCCAGTTCATTTAGTTCTGAATGGCATGATTTGAAGTGTGCTGGAAGGCAAACCGATGAAGATTTACGGTAAACAAGTATCGATATGTTATGCGTGACCAAAATGTCGAGGAACGGAAGAAAATTGCACGTCTCATGTTCAAAAGTGAACTGAGTAGCAGGATCAATGGAATTCATTATTTAGAAAACTTTATTCTAAATCATCTTTATTATCTTCAAACAGGTTAAAAGTATGGTCTACGTAGCGGAACCATACCGTGAAGCTTAAAAGTTTCAAATAATTTTGATTCATAATAATGCATGTAGATATCAGCCAGGATTGGACTAAGAGGGCTTCCCATGGCTAATCCCTCAGTTTGATTGTATTACTTATTTTGAAAAACAAAATGTGTTTGTTCCAAACCGGTTGAGTAAGGGAAATTTGCTCATTAATTTTGATGCAGGAGAAACGAAATTCCCGAAGTCTGGCTTCTAGACATCTTACTGCACCTTCCACTGGAACACTGGTGAAGATAGATAAAGAAGTCATGAATGAATTCCTAGAAGAAATGCTTTTAACATTTTTTTACAAACTCTATTGAATTTTGTATAGTGTACATGTTATTATCTAATATAGTTAAAAATCTAGAAACGAAATATTTAGCTAACGGGTACGAGGCAGTGCCTAAATTTGACACAATAGGAAGGAAAGTAATACCACTTTTACGATTTTGGGGAACATCAATATAATCTGGCACAATTCGCAACAGATGGGATGAGCGACTGTTTTAAGTTGTTCGAAAAGACTTGTGAAGATTTGACTACGCTTTTTATTTTTGAGTAGTCCGAAGGTGAAGGGTCTTTAGAGATCTGATTATACGGTCCTTCGCTTAAAAGTTTAGTGACACCATCGATGTAAGTGACCATGACGACTATCTGGCCACAACTGTCGGCCTTTGAAATGATAATGTCCGGGTTAGAATGAATTTCGAGTATTCTAGCTCTTTCTTTCGCGTTTAGATTTGTTTTCAAAGGCTTATTGTTGAATTTTACATTATGGACAATAAGATGGATAACCATTCCTTTCTGTGTGTCTGAAACTTTACTGAATTTGAAAGCTTTTTCTGTAGAAGCTAAAATCTTTGGAATCAAAGATTTTGAGGTTTGTGAGAAGTTAAAATTATATTTCAGATTTCTCGCTTGTTCTTCTGATAAACTAACACTAGAATTATTAACTATTGGCTTAATGTTCGTAACGGGAAGATTTTTTTTAGCTACTTAAATTGGAAGACTGTGAAGGTATGTTTTGAAATTTAAATGCAAGGGTGTTTTAATGACGGCTAACTACATTCTCAGTAGAGGACCAGAACTTTTGTTTAACGGCAGTGAATTTTGGAGACCAATTAGCAAGTTCCAGATGATGTTTATGTAGCTCAAGTTCAATTTAAGATAATTGTTGACATGTATCGTTTATGATGAATCAAAGCAAGTTTGCAGTTTAAGAGAACTTTTAAAACACGATTGGAAGACTTTTGAATAGATTTAATCTGAATGAAATTGGGGATCAATATTTTATGTTTACATTTTAATAAAAAAAAGTCAAGGTGATTCAGAAATTTTTACCGTTTCAGGCGTAGTTTTGTGATACGATTAAAGGATAAAGGCATGATAAAAAAAAGAAGAAAAAACTAAATTAACTAATAGTAAAGCTCAAAACATTACAAAAATTTCACTCTAAAAATGAATACAAAATAAAATATTTGCAAAACTGTAGCAAGCTTGTTTGAAGCTCATATAGTTTTGAATAATATAACACGTCGAATAACGATTATTAGATATATTACAATTTCTTCCATAATCATTATTCCTCATATTATTTTAACCTAAATTGCCCAAGGGGTTTTAATCATTTT
>KK114232.1:83228-106029 GCA_000611955.2 Stegodyphus mimosarum | reverse complement strand
AAAAAAAAAAAAAAAAAAAAAAAAAGATATGTAATCCCCTAACATTTTACAGCTAATACATTCTACGCTATGCCGCAATTAAAACGCATTAAAAATAATAGCGAATGTCATTATTTTCAGTAATGTATTGCATTTTCAAATATCTATAAAAATCGCTTTTAAGTAAACAGTCCTTAATACAACTTTTGAACGAACATATATCAGACTTTTCCTTTACATATATTTATATATATCCTATTTCAGAAATCTGTCACCTCATCACCGAAGAGAAATGAAAGGACATCCGGAAAGTTAAGGTAGCAATAGGGCTAAGTGCAATTTTCCTAATTGCTTTGGCTCTAAGTTTAAACAGAGATCCAGCGGTACAAGTAAACACAAATATATTCACAGGTGAACTGGCTTTTACCTTAATTAAGAATTCAGCAGTGCAAGTTAAGTCAAATGAATTTTCCGTGTGTTGTAGTTTAAAGTAAATATTTACTACCATACTATTTTCAATGAGATTTCCTCCTATGCCTTTGCGGCTGCCAAGTGACAATCATATGATAAATGTGCTATGACATTTATAGCACGTAATTAATTTAGAAAAATATCAGTTGTGACTTAATTGCATTACACCGGATTCGGACTCAGGTCGGCACTACCAGGGTTCAGCGATTTTAACAAATCTTAGGCAGAAAAGCAAAAAAGTAATGTGTGAAAACAAAGTTACTGAAAGAACAGAATGTAATTTTCCGGTAAAAATTTCTTTTACCAGGAGGGGGGGGGAATATTATTTTTTCTTATTTTTTTCTTTATTCTCAGCAATGGCTCTTAATTATTTGTAGACCCACGTTCAATTCTTAAAAATATTAACCACGACGTATGTTTTGTATGCAAATGAACAAAATTTTTTGGAGGGTAGGTCTTGAACAGCAGATTCAAAAAATGAAGTAAAAAACTTTTGTATATCAATTTATAATAATATTCAAATGGTGATTAGCATTTGCAAAACTTCTGATTCATATGCGTTAATGAGGTAAATTTTTCGGAATTTAAGGACAAGACGTGATAAATTGTCAAATACAGAGTTCGCAGACATTTCTGCACTCGGAAATTAAGTACTTTTAAGGACCATTAATGAAAAAAATTAAGGACCTATGAGCAAACGGGAACTGAATAAATTCAATTAAAAATATTATCTATGCTTGAACTTCATTTTTGTAATACCATTCTAAAAAGAAAAAGATCCGTAAGTAGGATGAATTATTAATTAAATATGAATTAATTAACAAAATTATTAATAAGTTTGAGAATAAAATCAGCTTTATAAAATGTATCAAGTAGCATTAAATATTTCACATTTATAATAGTTGGACATATTTGAAAGAAGATAAGTGACATTTTATTTATGTTTTGCTGACAACTTTATTAGTCCAAAGGGGCTTTGTCCCTGAAGGACCATTGTTTACGTTTTGCGATTTTGCGTCGGAAACATTAAAAGTCTGTATCACTTTTCAAACTGTTGCCACAAAATATTGCAGCCCTGTATTATATTTAAAGAAATTAAATAATGAAGAATGTGCATAAATGTATGTATGTTTCTCGCATTGTGATAAAACGACGGTACCTAAAGCCATCGAATTTTGAATGCCGTAATCCTGCTGCGAATATAGGCATCTGGAAGCCCAAATTTGAAATTTGGAATTTGTTTTATTAACGATTTCATGTTTTGTAAAACTTTAACGAATTTTTGATTAACAAACTCGAGGATTTCAAAGCGGGCAATGGCAACGTTGTACAGAAAAAAAAAAAGATTTTTATCTGCAGCGCGTGAGACTGTGTGTAGGAAATTCTAAAGATATTGTTACGAAATGTCCAGGCGCGGTAAGATAGCTTCCTCGCAAAGAAGGTTTAGGGTTGCCATAAAATGGTAAAAAAGGCAGGGTTGCCACATTTGGCGAGAAATCGCCCATTTGACGAAAAATTGGCGATATGCTATAGACGCATGGAGAACCTTCTAGAATGAATTCTTCCTGGTTTAGCCCAGAACGTTCTCGAATACAAGCCAAAAGCTATATAAACGCTGCTGGTACGCAGAGAGTGAGTTGGCGTTTCGTCTAGCGATCTGATAGTCAGTCAGTAAGCGAGTGTCTAGTTGGTCCTCGACTACACCGAGAGCGTTTCTTAGTGTATCGCGAGATAGTGCATCGTCGAGTTTTATCTTAGAGTGTGTTGAGCTCCGGGGAACGACTGAACCGAGTCGAGAGATGTAGTCTAGCGTATCGTCGAGTGCATCGCGAGTTCTAGCGTGGAGAGTCTCGAGAGTACGTGGAGTTCCGAGAACGACTGAGCAGAGTCGGGAGCTGTACTCTGTGCTTTGCCGTGAAGCTGTCTGCACCGTTACAGCCTGATAGTCTGAAGGCTGTGTCGCTGATTGTCTCAGCGTGTTTATAGTAGTTCTTCGACGACTGTAAGCGTGATTTTGGAGCTGTCTTGTAAAATACTGGCCAATAAAGTGTGTTTTGATACTTCATCAAGTGTCGCCGTGGTTATTCACTCCAAATCCACGAACCTTGAAGAAAAAAACGTAACAATATGCTTAGTTTAAAATTATTTTGCGATAATGTTCTTTAACTGAATTTTATGGTTTAAATGCGAAGAACATGATATTCAATAAATAAAATTAACATACAAAATGTTTAAAAAACGCCCCTTTGGACATATTTTAAAATCTGAAACCTTTCAGATTTTTTTTTTTTTTAATGTTTCATTTTTTGTCACATGCTTGTTCAGTCTAGAGGTTTAGTAAACAGCAAGTAGATTTTATGTCAAACGGCATAGATTAAAAGTAGAAGTAAGATCATAATCAGCATGATCCATAATAAAAGATCGTCCTGTCACCGCTGCTGCTTGCCTAGAGAGAGACCTGCTGATTATAACAAACCTAAAAGGCCTGATGTAGGCACGGTTGGGCAAGATTTGAAAGTTAGTTGGGCTCTGTCTGTCGCAGTTAGTGTCGTATCTTCGTGTAAATCCAATAAGCCACTAAAGCGGTGATAAGTAGTTTTGTATTATTAGTGATAAGTAGTTTTGTATTGTTTTAAGTCTTAATAAATGCAAAGAATAAGTTTTACATGAATTTTTGCTTTTTTATGTTTTATCTTGTGACCACGGTAAGGATTAATGAAAGGCAATAACTCATTTTAATATGCAGAACTAATTTTTAAGGGTAAACAGTTAGTAATAAATAATTAAATTAGGTAGTTAGATAACCTTAGTCATTATGGATTTACATGGCCAATATGTAATTTTATTTATTTTTTTTAACAATATTTGTTAAAAAAGGCGTATTAAAATCGTAGTCTAGTAAAATTTCACAGTTTAAAATACATGTAATTTATGGCATTGATTCTTAAACGATATTAGGATAATAACACATTAAAAGCTACAAAACATTTATGTTTTGTTTAAAACGCAACAAAATACTTATGCGTCTTTTTAATTTGAAGCCTTCCCAGACATTTTGGCTAATTTAAATTGATTTCCTTCTCTTTAAGCATCTTTTCTAACAAGCAGAAAATTGTCTCAATACGCAAACCAGTGTTCTCACTAGTTTCTACGTGCTTTATTTCCTAACTTGTCAACCTCTCTATAATATAGCTATGAGGGTTTACTTGATCTTTTTAAATAGTCCAAAACCTCCCGTGAAGCAGATTACCGCTGTGTCTAAAAGTAACTACAATGTCAGACAAAGATTTCAATAACCCTCTTATTTAAAAAGAACTTAGACCATAAAGGCATGTTCTGATACTAAAAAAAATCAATTACAGCTCGTGGTGATGTAATTAAAAAAGAACACTCAAATTCAAACTAAAAATGTGGACTAGTGGTCAAAGACTATACAATTTAATTTTAGTTTAAGCTGGCTCAGTAAATCTACCATATGAGGAAATAGAAATGGGAAACTATAGTAAAGGCTGAAATCATAAATAACTGGGTAATTTACATAATAATAACTGTACATATATTTGAAGAATAATTTTCTTTATGTATTTTCTTTCTTCAACACATTTCCTTTCATTTTAGAATTTTTGGATTTAATTAAAGATTTCTGTTATTCTTAAAAAAAACTAAATGCATTTAGAACGTATAGAAAAGCTGCTAATTTTATTTCTTTACCAATATCAAAATTCAGAAGAAATATGAAATATATATGGTAAGGGCTGGTTATAGAGCTGATGCGGCAGAATTTTTAGAATTTAGTGACAAACTGAGCAACAAAACCTAGAAATCTCATAACTTTTAGAATTTAGAGCAGGCACTGGAAGCAGAATTTAGGATTCACAGAGATTGCATCAGGTGGGAAAATGCCTAGTGCCAGCTCTGTATGATGCAATAAGGCATATTATATGAATCTTTTAAATTGTCAATTTTCAATTTCTTTATTAATAAAAATATGCATTCCTATAACGCCTACCCATGTGATAAGATTAGAAGCATTTCTGATATTTTCCATGCTTGTGTCCAGTGAAAAGTAGAGAAAATAAAGGGAAGATAAACATGTTAAAAAAAAGATGCTAGTATCAGAAATAAAACATTCAAATATTATGTTTTCATTGTTCTTCCAGCATTCTCCAAAAAGTAAGAAATTCATGACAAACTTTCTGTAAAATACATTCATTACGTGTTAATACCATGGAGACGTCTTTCATTTTGTCACATATTTTTGAAATCTTCTAGAATCATGGGTCTATAAATTTTGCCTTCAAATCCTTTTAAACTTTCCAAGCTGCACTGTCTAAAATCCTAAAAAAAATTATCCCCAGCAATCCTGTAATAGTCAAAAGCCAGAAATATTTTGATTAAAAAAAAAAATTTTAAAAAAAAAAAGTGTAAAACTAATTTTATAGAGAAAACTGATGCATATTCTGAGACAATTACATGGGAAAAACTCTTACTATGAAAAAATTAAAAAGAAGACATTTTTAATTAATTACATAGCTAATTTCGCTTTTAGTAAGAACTGTTTCGTAAGTTGTGCTTCATAGCATTGTACCTTGTTTATTTCACAGATTCAAAATGTTGTATAATGGAACTTCATAATATAACAGCGAAAAATAAAAATATTTTGAAATTTATTAATGTTACAATGTATTAAAAAATCGTCGAAAAATTCCCAGATCACAGAATTAAAAATTTTCTATAAAAACTGATCTTAAAATCGCCTAAATGTTGATAAGTTGCCAATTTTAGAACGTTAAACATAAAAGTTCACATCACCAAAAGCGAAAAGTTGTTTAAGAGCTCTTCATTACAAAAAATGAATTTCGAAATGCTTATGTTTCACTTCTTGCTTAAAACCTCAAGTATTCCACTATTCATATTAGAAATAAGAACAAGTTACAATACATGAACCCATTCACCCATCCAAAAGATAACCATATACGTCAGTGAATCACCAAAAATATTCCTCCAAAATGCTAATTCTCACTCAGAATTACAGTCGTAAAAACAGACAGAAATTTCACATTAAAATTAAGAACCTCCTGACGATTTTGACCGAAATTAAGGACTTTTAAGGACCAAAAATCGATTCCAAAAAACCTAAGGACTCTTAAGGACTGTACAAACCCTGCAAATAGGATTTAGAGCAGAAATCTGTGTACTGTCTATTTGTAAAACATTTACTATTCTTTTTGTAGAGGAATGTAGACGCCAAATTACATTTCTATAAAGTTTTATGCAGAAATGTTGGCTCACAATTTTAAAGTCGATCTATAAATAATTTTGATTTTGGTTCAGTATGGTTACTATTCGATAATGGTTGATTTATCACCAACGTCAATTTTTGCAAGCTTATTAACAAGATCTCTGTATTCACATCCTGATAGCATACACTTTTTTATAGTGGCTTGTGTTTGGTTTCAAACAGATAAATTTTTCAGTTTTATTTGCAAATATCAGTCATGAAATATTAAAGAAATGACTTCGCTTGTTTTCCTTTCACATATACTTACTGATCATGTTTTCTAAAACCTGCTTGTCTTGAAAAAATTTTTTGAAACATATTTGGTTGAAAATAAAAGTCTCCATTTCATTTAAACTTATTTCCTCGAATTTCATTAGAGATATATTTCTCATTCAATTAATTCAGTTCTCACTTCGCGGAAAGGCAAAAATACATAAAACTCAAAACATCTTCATTAAAAATTTTAAAATACAGAAACACATAAAACACCAAATAAAGTTAAACAAAAGTTTTTAAAAAATTTAATAATTTTTACAATTAAAATTACAGTTTCTATGCAAAAACAAGCAATTCGGCCCAGGGGGCAGAAAGACAGATTTTTTTTTCGGTGCAGGAAGTTTACTTTTGTTCCCACTAGGCAAAAAGGCACTGAAGTTGGTACACAAACTGATTTAATTCACTATTCTACTAAGAGTTTCAAACGTAAGCAAATGGCGGCCTCGTTATAATTAGCACTACTTAAATTTTAAATTTTTGATAATTCTACAACTATTGCATGCAGATTAACTAAAGACATAAAGACCTTAAGTGCAACATAAGAACAACATAATTCAATCACTTTCAAGCAAAAAATGCATAGATTAGCAACATATAAGCATACAAAAACTGAGTTCACTGAGCCGGATAAACAGAGTGGATTTATATATATACTATATTTATATATGTTTTTGCTGCCAATTGCCATCAAAAAAGGGAGGTGCACAGCTACATGTTATAACAGTCCCTTATACAAAATTTCAGTGTTCAGAGGCTATTCGTTTTCGAGTCATGGGAGATACATACATACCTATGTATACACAGACATCACGAAAAAAAACTCTTCTGAATTCATTTTACAATCCATTTGGGGGGGGGAGTACTTTATTCTGTCCGTAAGTATAGATTTCACGCGAAAACATTTCTCAAATGGATCCGAGAGTGGTCAAAATTCAGAAATATCTTTTCATCAGGAATAACTATACCAATAACCACAATATTATTCTTTAAATTCAAATTTTTTTGTATTGAAAAAATGTATCTATACTAAATGAATTTTACTTTGTATATTTTTATTATGACTTAGAGAAGTACCAGCTCAGTTTCTTGAATTATAGAGGAACTGTATGGAATGCATACTTTAAACATGGAATCACATTTTTTGTGGGAATAGTTAAAACAGTTTTGTTTGTGTGACATATTATATATATATATATATATATGGGGGATTGTGTATATTATATTTTGTTACTAGAATATAAAAGGATTTTATGGTCAAATATAGAAGACTTAAGCAAAAGGGGACTGAAAAGCACAGTAAATCTCAAAATGATACAACCATTGTGAAATTGAGTATTCTATGAAATCGGATCATTTACATGAAGCAACTATAGAATGAAAATAAATTCTCTTAGGATTTCACAGAAAGCAGTATAACATTTTAAAACTACTTGAGTAAAATGAATGGCAAAAAAATATCCTGAATAAGTATCTTGGGGAAAAATATCTTCCGAAAAAGTATCAATCTCTGCAATAATAAAAAATATATTTTTAACAGATATAAATATATTTCCTCGGGAATATTCTCAAAGATAGGTTAAAGCTATATATAACCTGCCTGGAGCAAGTAGTAGCAGAATAGTATGTTGAGTTCAGCAGAAGTGTTTTCAGTTGAGATCAGCTTGGGAGTGACTGAACCGAGTTGGGATTGTACTTTAGTGCTTTGCCATGAAGCTGTGTTCACCCTGATAGCCTGAAGACTATATCACTGATCGTTTCAGCATAGTTTTTTTATGACTGTAACATGTCTTTGGAACTGTCCTGTGTAATCCTGGTAAATAAATTGTCTTTCGATTCTTCGTGTTGTCATTAATCACTCCAAATCCAGGAACCCATAGAACAAAAGAACTGGTGTCAGAAGTGAGATTTGCGAGTGAATGCCAGTGAAACCTGCAGGAGAAAGTGATTGTGGAAGAAATGAAAGCTTTGATGGACTCGTTAACAGCTGTAAAAGCCACACTGGAAGAGATAAAAGCCAGGCAGGAAGAGATGAAGGCTGAGATGAAAGCGGAACAAGAAAGGTAAGTAAGCAAAATAAAATTGTGTCAAGAAGAAAAAAAGACGGACAAGAAAAGCTGCTAGAGAAACTCCAACAGATGGCAGTGGACCAAAAGAAGATTAGAAATGACATTTTGGAATTTACAGGGAAAATTGCAGCCAAAATAGCAAATGTGGAAATGACAGTAGCAGCATCTGAAGAATCAAAGAATGAAGAAATGAAGGAAGTAGATGATGAAGTGTGAGAAAGATAAAGAAATGAAGGATGAAACATCTAAGGAGATTAAAGGAGGATGAAAAGATGAAGTAATGAAAGATGTGGGAAAGATGAAGAAATGAAAAATGTTGATTCTCAAGTGCCTGAAGTGGAAAGTGATAATACTGTTTGTAAAGATGAAGAAATAAAAGTGGCTAGTAAAGCAACTGAAAAAGGTGAAGAAATTATTCATGGAAATAAAGTTCCTGATTCTGAGGTGCCTGAAGTAGAGATGGAAGAAAATGAAAATGTGACTGTTAAGTCGGTAGATAGTGGAGTTATGAAGTTGCAGTCAGCAAGTAGTGTACCATCTGAAAATCTGTTTGCAAAGAATCGGGTTCTATTCTTAATTATAATTCAAAAATTGAAAGTGGTTTTCAGGAATTAGAGGAAAATATGCATGTACTACCTACTAAAAATACCGAAGTGAACTGTATATATGATGCGAATAAACTATAGACTGGTGTTTCAAATTTTCCTGTGGATGAAAAAGTCTGAAAGGATTGAATCTTCAGACTGTCAAATGCAAAACAGAAATACATCTGAGAATTGCAGTGAAAAAAATAATTAACCAGGGTATAACTTGATGAAAATCCTGAAACTGAAATTCATTATCAATTTATATAATTTAAAATTGTTATAAGGTTAATTTGTATATATAACTTTTAAATAGTGTAAATATGTGTTCCTTTTTATCTTTATTTACATTATTTTTTGTTACCTTTTGTTTATACTGAATTTGGCTTCTAACCAAGGATTGTACAGCCCAGGATGTGCAATTCTTAGGAGGGGCAGTGCTGTGAAATGCCTACCTGCAGCAAGATAACTTTTCCACAAAGCAGAGTTAGGGTTGCGAGAAGTGGCACAGAAAAGCAAAATTGCCAGGTTTGGCAAAAAATCCCCCATTTGGCAACATGCCATTGACAAAGCGAGAACATTCTAGAATGCATTCTTAATGGGTTTCCTCCAGAATGTTCTCAAAGATAGGTCAAAGCTATATATACCCTGCCTGTACGTGGAGAAAATAATAGCACAGTAGTATGTTGAGTTCAGAAATTAGCTTGAGAGCGACCGAATCAAGTCGAGAGCTTTACTTTAGTGTTTTGCTGTGAAGCTGTCTTCACCATTATAGCATGAAGGCTGTTTTGCTGATTGTTTCATTATGTTTGTCATAGTTTCTGGACAACTGTAATGTGTCTTTGGAACTGACCTGTGTAATCCTGGTGAATAACTGTGGTTTGATTCTTCATCAAGTGTTGCTATCAATCACTCCACATCCACGAATCCATGGAATACAACAATATATATGTGTACATTGTAATAATTTACAGGTATAGGATTGTTTAATATATAATTTATTTATTTATTACAAATTATTCTTACTAAAAATACCATATTTAACAATCATTATATTGCTTATATAGCTTAGTAAACAATGAATATGCGTTTAGTTTTTTGTTATTTGTGTTTCTGCACATTATAAAAATTCAAGCATGTAAAATTTTACACAAAAATAAATTATTTCCATTGTTGCAAGTATAACATTTGCAGTAGAATTTATTGAAGATACATATAAACTTGTTTTTCAGTAATAGGATGTCTGTTACCTATACATTAATCTACTATACAGTTTGATCTGAGATGCAAAACAGCACCCAGCTCAGAAAGAGGAATGTGATCATTTCCAATAGGCCAATTTGCACTGCTCTATTTAGATCAGCCACATGTGGCACAAAGCAAATATCAATGTAGACCAAGAAGTGAGAGCGAAGCATAAAAGAAATGTCAAGACCCCACCCCAATGATGTATTTACTGCTGCAATCAAGTTTCAAGGCTAGCTTCTAGCATGGATGGAGGAGTTATTTGGTGCTCCAAGTTGGAGCAAAATAAAATGCATTTTGAGTGAAGTGCCAGTTCCAAATATTCTTTTGACCTGTCTGAAAAATGATTATGTTCATTTTGACCCACAGAAAAATATACCATGCTTCCCAGTCATGTATTATTCATGTCAGCATTATTTGGCAGCACATACAATTGAGTGATATACACTCAGATTAAAATTAGAACGAGAATATCAGATGAACACCTTCAGAATTATAATCAATTTAGTGAAGCCAAACAATGATACATAGTTTCTCTTCACAAAAAAGGTTCACAAAGTCTTTTTTAACTGAAAAAATGCAGAAGAAACATTTTGGCATGGTCTGTATATCCTTTTTATTTTACTTATATGAGGAACTATGTTTCATTTGATAGTAAAATGAATTCCCCCCTCCCATTTTTTGAGACATTCAAATAACATTCTTCCTCATAGGTGAATAGCACAGTAATGGTAAAAACACAGTTTACTGAGCTCAATACATATAACTGATTTCTTTGCAGCTATGTTAAGAACTACATTTTTGTGCCACTTGAACTGATATGCAGCACCACTTCTTGGTTATTATCACAATTTACTGATGTGGTCTTTAAACTTTGTCGACTCAGTTATGAAGTCTTTGTGTCTGTGAATTTTTGTCTTCTGCAATACAGCTACTTACTTATTAATCATATAATGAGGTCATACACTTATAAAAAAATTTATTTACAATTTCATAAAAATTATGTTTTCCATTTTAATGTACAAACAAGTGCTATGTGATCAGATGGGAAATGTTCATTTGGCAAGCCAACCTGAGCTGTTACTTTTTCATGACTAGGCATAGGCACAACATCAGTCACTTGTAAATGATTTTTACTGTAAAATATGTAATCTAAGCACCCACAAAATTCCTCTGTATAATTTGTATATTCTGGTGTTCCACAGGCACTACTTAAATGTAAATTATGCCTTAATATTGTGTCTGTACCTGGAACAGAATCTGCAAGAAAAAAAAAATTCTTCATTATAGTTTTCATTTACACATTTTATTAAGTCTATACAGAACGTTTAAAACTTTACTTCCTTAAATATTGATCCTGCTCATTCACTTCCAATTACAATACAATAAAGAATTTTATTCAAACAGTTCAATTACTGAGTGTGATAAGGCTCAATACAAAATTTAACTATTTATTTAATTCCCTTACAGATGAAAATCCCAGGACTAAAATGTTCAATATGTTTATCTAAAAAGGTTTCATATAAAGAGATATTATTAATTAACAGTTTCATGGGGGTCAGTTAATAGAGCTAATAACTAGTGCTGTTTCATCCAATACAACTCTATTAAATGTCAAAATGCAAAACTTTATTAAAATCACTTAGCAATAAGCACTGAAATGTCAAAAGATTTTTTTATGAGTATCTCAGCAAATACTACAGTTAAACACATGAAGACTCTTTATTAACTTATTAAAACATAATAAATGTTTTAATAATTGGACCTCTATCAACCTTCATATCCCCAGTACAGAAATTATTTTCATAAAATTCTCTGCCTTATTTTGAAAGGCTTTGTAATTAGAAGTGCAAGTGTACGATCAGTATTCAAGAAAGTAAAGCCTGGAGTTATATACTGTTTTCAGATACCCTAAAAACAAAAATATCAGAATTTAGTACACATTACCCATTTGGCCCATAACATTACTTCATAAACTTTATATTATACTTTAAAGCTTATTTATTTAAACAGTTTCATTAAAAAAGATCTATGAACTAAGGAAGTATACAAAGACTTACCACTCTTCCAACTAGAGCAACATTCAAAGATTCCGGATGTAATGAAGTCATAAGCAGAAGAAGCTGGCAAACTGTTGAAATCACCACAAAACAAAACAGGCATTGAATCCACATTCTGAAAACATTAACAAAATATCACACAAAATTTAGTCCAGAAAGAACAGCATTTATTTTTCAAGTAAATGGTAACCTATATTCCTCATAGTGTTCCCCCCCTCTTTTTTTAATGTTATAATAAACACCTTGTTTCCAGTTACTTGCATTAACACTTTGTTTGCAGTTACTTGCATTAAAAAATAAAACATAAAAGGAGGATATATTATAATAAATATTTCGATCATATAATCCTATTTACAGACATTTTCAGTTGGTAGACAAAATGAGCAAATGTTTAAGAAATATTTGAGTTATGTTTGGCAATATAAAAGCAGTAGTATATATCAGAGATTAAGTTTCTGCAATTATTTATTTGAGAAGGCCCCCCTTCCAATTTTTTAAACCTGCCTAACAAAAGTGATATCTTCATGAAGAAAATTCTATGAAAAACCAGTTCTTCATAGAAAAAGTTATTTGGCCACTAATAGGCCACTTTCATTTATAGTCAAAAGCACTCATGCAGCTAGCCCATTTGCAATGATTTGAATCTGATTCAAATTACCAGTGGTCAGCAGTCTTATGCCACTAATAGGCTAATTTTAAATATGAGGTTGTGAAATATATGTTGCTTTGATTGGTACCTACACGGGTCCATGTAGAACACAGCACTAAAAATAATGGTGAGTATACAACTTTTTCGTCCCAGAAAGGCACATTCTTTTTTTTTTCCCCCATTCTTTATTTGGTGTAGTTAGCAATTAAAATATATCAAATCACACAGTAAATAATACACAATTTAGAACTTTTTGGCAAAAATGAAAAATGTTGAAGCCTGAACAGCTTTACTGCATTGGCGGGAATATATTTTGTGTTATTTTTTTCCTACAATTTATTAGTGTGAATTAAATGTAATAAAAATAAAAGTCTACCAGGGTCAAATATTCTGGCAGCCAGATAATGAAAAAGCACCAGAAAAAAAAATAGTAAGTTTCTTTTTTATAATTCCATCGATACCTATCACTCATGTAGTCAACTTTTTTTTTAAGATAAATTTCTGTCTTCTTCCTTATCAAACTGATAGTGCAGAAAATCTGAGAAATTTTATTATTCAACCAGTTCCAGGAAATTTTAATTTTCCCTTTGGGAACTTCAGTATACAGAAAGAAACAGTGAGGCCAGATGGAAAACTTTCTTTCATAAAAAAGACAGTGTATAGAATTTTAATTTGTAAAATGTGTTGGAAAACAGCATTAGTTCTATAGGATATTTTTTTGGCCCAGCACTGATCAGTCAAGAATGAGCAATGCACAAGCTGGAGGCTCATAAAATGAGTCCTCTGTATTGTAAGAACAAAAACTTTTGTACATTCATTCCGATCCATGACATAAAACTGAGTACATTTTTTTAATTGTTTTTATCAGAAATTAACACTTTAACAGCATGACAATTTCTATCTGGCCATGAAATTATCTGTCCCTTTTTTACATATTAATTTGTAATAGAAAATATGTTGTTTTCTCATATTCCTTAACCCTCCAGGCAGCCAACAATTTGCCCACAAAACCTTTAATTAAAAAAATTATCACGAATAAGCAATATTTTTTATTATAATTACAAAATGACCCTTTTAATTTGTACCTTGCATTCATTTCTTCCAATAAATATACTACTGTAATTGTTCAGATACATTTCAAGATACACATCCAAGTACTTAATGATATTATGACTTAATATTTTTAAACATGTATATATGACTTGGCTGCTTGCAGGGTTAATGACCTAAATATTATTATATGAATGGAAGATATGAAGAAAATAAATAATTAAATCTAGTTAATAAATGTCATTTAAATACAGCTGTTCAATTGTAAATCCAAGAAGGTTTGCTACTTAGAGGGTTAAAAATACAATTCTAATCTGAGACTTTCTAAATCATAAACAAAACAATAACGAAAAAAAAAAACAGAGAGGATTCAGATTTTAAGGTCATACTAGAGGGTTTGTTTCTTATTTATACTGTTGCTGAGCTTGCAATGTACCAATCTGCTGTTGGACTCACACCTGCTACCACAACTTTTGTAGTCTTTTTAACTGTATTGTTAAATATTGCTTTCTTTACACTTACATTTCATAAAAACAGTAAAATCACAAAATTTTTAAAAGCAGCACATCTTTTATAATTGCCGATAAGGTTTAAGTATTGCCACACATTTTATATTACATTACTTTCTTACATATTAAACATCACTTTCTTCATAATTAATGGCAAATAAAATCCCATACCAAAATCACGAAATTTTTAAAAGCAGCACATGTTAAAATTCTTGATACAGTGTTAAGTGTTGCCATTATTTTTTTTTCAGTCTTTTCTCAGTAGATCATATAAATGTTCAGTTTTCTCAGTAAGATGGCTTACACAACTTCTTTTGGTCTTTTTAACTTTATTTAACTTTATTTATTTACCATAACTTTCTTCACACTTACACCACTTAAAATTCAACAGCAAAATCATAAAATGTTTAAAAATATCATATCTACAATTTCCAATAAAGTGTTGCCATTCATGTTTTCATATTCGCAACAATATTTCTTTAAAAATAATATATAGTGACAACATTTGGTGGAAACATCCTCTTACTTGTGTTGCCATACACTTTTTTTTTATATTTGTTACTTCTTTAATACATGGCTACACCATTTGATGGCAATATTCTTTTATTTGTGCAGCTTTACCTTTTTTTAATATATATTCACTACATTGTTTTTTTTTAAATAATATATGCTAATAACATTTGGTGGCAACATCCTTTTATTTGAAAAGAGTTATGGACAAAAAAGAGAGGATTGGCACTAATAGCACCTCTGGTGCTGAAAAGAAAAAAAAAAAAAAAAGAAGTTGTCTGGATCCTCACCATTCCAAGGGTTAGGTTATTCTGAATACAATAAAGTGAACATCTGCCAAAGAGGAAGAATGCCTTCGTGGAGGACATTCAAAGAGAAACTGGTTCATATTCACACACCATTTCAAAAATTTCAATATATATCAAAGTTCTCATAAAACATATTTCTATCCAACATCCTGCTATTCTTTCACAGAATTATAGTAAAAGAAAATAAACATAATGCGAAAATACTTTCAAAGCTTCAATAATATCATAGAAAATGTAAATTAATATCTTACTGTAGATAAGCAAGTGTAGCAGTTAACAATTTTAAACATATATATATAATCATATATAATTTTGTTTTCCCCCATGAAATCACATTTCTATCCACCACACTGTATTCGAACAACACGGTAAAGGAAACAAGCATAATTTGAGGATTTTTTTCCACATTTCTCTGATTTTGGAGAAAATACCTATTAATATATTATGACACATAAATAAATCATTAACATTCTTAAACATGTATTCAATTTTTTTACCATCACAGGAATAGACGAAAGAATAAAAATTTTTCATATGCACATAAAACTTGCATAATAATGTTGCTGAAATTTCTAAACATCAGTTATGAAAAACTGATTCTCAAAATTAGCAAAGATGAATAAATTTATGATTTTAAGAACAAATTATAAGTAAATTCAAATCATACCATCTTTATAATGTGTTCAATATAACATAGACAGAAGGCTGCTTGTATGAGACGAACTTCAGGTGTATCTTTATTTGAATATAAATGAGTGTTGGCTACCAAAATTTTGCGACCGTTGAAGTCTTCCAGAAGGATAGCCTATATGTAAATCAGAAAATAATTAACCAGAAATTTCCTAAATTGCAATTTAAATTAATAAGAAAGAAAAATGTCATATACATTCAAATAGTCCTAAAATACTATAAAAATCTTGTATCAATCTATAGAAATTATGAATTCACAAATTACCAGTTTCTAATTTTAGTACAGTATAAGAGATCGATTTGGATTTTTAGCAAACTGGTTTGTTTTTTAATACAGTTCATACTAGTTTTTATGTTTGTTATGTTGACTAATTGTTTCTCACAATTTTTGTTATGAGGTTTTGTGCCAGAAATTTTAACCAACTTAATCAAATACTGATTGTGGTCAAATATTGTTAGAGTAAACACAGTAACTTGAAACAACAGAGAATGTGCATTTTTAAACAAGAGAGGTGAAAACACTTTATGCATTGATGGAGATGATGCAAAATGGGTTATTTACCCAACATTTTCTTAATACTGTCATTTTGTAATTCTTCTTATCTTCAAATTTTGAAGATAAAAATGAATCTTTGTATTATTCCATTGAACATGAAACTATAGCCAAACATGCAATTTAGCTCTAATTACAGATAAGCAAGCTGTCACAACACACTCATAACATCTGTGCTTTTGTCTGATGTAACCCCGACTGATTCTCAAAAAGCCATCTTTTGTTTTCATGAAGAAGGATGCAAAATAACTATTAAGAACAACTGCATATGGAGGGCAAAACAGTAATAAACTGGAATAATGACCTGCTCTAAGGTTGTACTCAAAGCATTCTAAATAGTGCTTTTGTTACAGGGGAAATTGAAACTTTGTTAATGAAATTAACTTGTCATATTATTTATTATATTTCATTAATTCTTGTTATTATAAATGAAATAATAGAAATCGACAAAAATATTTTTATGTAGATCAAAGATGAAGCGGGTTAAATACGTCCACAGCAGTGGCTTGGTGGATTGTACAGAGAGGTTGACAAATATTCTATTATAAGAATTACCAAATAGAACTGCAGCTTAGAATTCTGCAAGAACAACTGGTGTGACTTTGGAAGGATCTCCTCCAACTTTCATTATTCGATGACAGCCAACTTTCACAGTCAGCAGGATAATACACAAGAACCATAAAAAATTTTCACACACATAGGTTTGAGATAAATAAAAAACAGAACGATTAAATCTGACTAAAAAAGCTAAATTTAACACATTAATAAAAAAAAAAGAGTGTCTTAAATACTGAAATAAAATAAAAGTGATTTTTTTTTCTATTCAAACAGTAAAGAGTTACGATACAACTATTAAAATGCTTAATTTTATTAAAATATGGACATTCAATTAAAATGTGACACACAGACAATACAGCAGTACAGTTTGAACAAGAAATTTATAAGGCCAACACCTACTAGATTTGGCAAACTGGAATATCTATGAAAATATCCCAAAGCTTTATTTTGATGCTTTAGAATTTCTCGGCCTTCTACATCCCACCATGATTTTAAATATTTTGGTAACTTTACTGCTTTATTAATATAACAGTAATAGCTTTTATTGCATATTAAAATAGTAATAGCTTTTATTGCATTTGGACAGACATATTGTTCTCCATTCCTTGCATGAGAGAGCAACAGATGAAAAAAATTCCATTTTGCCCTAACAAATACAAAACATTAAGGCCTTAAATGAGATTCACTCCTCCTCTTGCCAGGGATACAAAAATGGGAAATGGCCATTATTATATGAATCATTTCCAATGAGCTAAAAAAGTGCAAAAATGCAAAACAGAAGATACAACAATAGAGCATAAAACGTCTTTGCAGGCTTCTGGAAGTAAGTTCGTAGTCCACTATTGAGATGATACAGATCTTTGAATGTCCAATTAGTCTGTCCCCCTCATGGATTAGTATCATTACATCTGCACAGTAGACTATGGTCATTAAAGTCCCTGGTAATAATAAATGGTTCTATTAATTTATTCAATGCCCCCATTATTCACTTAAAGGTCAGATATAGCAAGCATAATTAATCCTTTCATGTTTACCTAAATAGCAACAACTTGAAGATAGGTTGCTAAGAAAAAGATAAGTGATAGATAATCATGTGAGGTGATATTTACTCCCTAAATGGATTTCACTACCTGTCCTTTTTCACAAATGAATACCTCCTAAGCATAGCTTCTCTATTCATTTTCAAGAATACTGTAATGCAAAAACTACTCAATGGCATCCATTAATAAGGTTAGGTTAGGTTATTCAACTATGGCAAAGCACACGAGGGCTATCTGCCTAAAGGGAGGGATGCCTTCGTGGAGGACTTTCTAAGGGGAACCGGCTCGTATACACGTTACACATGGGGAAAACCACGAAAACGCCCATGCAGCCAGCCCGTTCGCAGGATTCAAACCTTGGACCGAACTACCAGTCCATTAATAAGGATTTTGATACTCACAAGACTGCTATAAACCACACTGCAGTTCAATCAAGTAACATCAGCAATTATGAATGCTTATTTCACTGGTGGTGCTCCTGCCGCCCAATGAAATAATGGTTAGTGACTCTGACTACTGTACCAAAGGGTCCAGGTTTGAATACTAGAAAAGGCATCAATGTTGTTTGCGGCATGAGAGCACATTTAACATATGGTAAGACAAAAGTCGTCTCAAGTGGTTTGGTAGCAAGGAAAAAGGGGTGGGAGACCTTCAGACCCATCCCCTGGGCTGCTCTTTCTCAAAATTGAGGTGGAACTTAGCAAAAAACATGCTGTCACTTATTTTTTCTAAATATATCAGACATTTTTTCCCCCTAAATATTTCAGACAAATGAGATACGACAACTCGTGCTGCTCCTTTGTTGAGTGTGAAAGGAAACTTTTAGAAAGTTCCTGTATCTCATTTACTACTATATCATCAAAGTCAGAGCCCATACTTTTAAGTGAGCAACAATTCTGAATTTTGGACTTTATAGTTTGGCACTTAATCTGTTTTTTATTTGTGTTTCATTCATTTTATTTCATTAATTTAATTTCTACTGGTTTGTTCTTTCTGTATGCTCCCTTCTGTATTTAATACACATTGGAACAGTTTTGCAATTGTAATTGTCATGTTCCTTCATTGAGTAACACATGTAAAATATTGAGTAACACCATAAAAGGACATCTTCGAGAGGGCAAAACATGCACTGGAGACATTGCATGGGGTTCAGAATGTAAGGCCTTACAAGGCAAAACAGATACCTGACTTTTATACTTTTTGGCAAATCAGGCATGTTGAAGATATTATGCTTTGTATGAATCAACTGACCTTCTTTATGCAACTTGATTTACTTAGCAGCATAGACTAATTTGTTCTGTGAATTCACAAACAAAACCTTCCACTTAGAGGTCAATTCACGCCAACAGTTTAAGAGTTTTATTCTATAAGATGCTCACATTAGCATGTCCATGTTTGTTTAATCTGAGAAGGCTTGCAATTAGCTAATAGAACTGATTTCAATTAGCACTCATTTGCAGTGGAGCACTTTGATGTTTTTTGGTTTGCCTGTATAAAACTTTATATATTATTGTATAAAAAAAATGATATTTTTTAAGGTTGCCTCCTGCGTTACTGATACCCAGAAAATGAGGCATTTAATAAACAAAAAATTAACTCATCCCTGTCAATGACATTTTACAAAGAACTGCTCAATTTAGCATCATTTAACAATACTTTAGTTATCATCACCACCACTGAAAGGTCTTAAAAAAGACAAAGCTAGAATAATTATGTGGCAACCCAGGATGTTGCCAAAAAGTATTTATGTCACAACTCAGGTATACACATAGCACATGTCTGTTTTTGGCTGGGACACAATGCTGATGTGGTTCAGCTAAATTTGTGCAGTTTTCTGAAAACAGACTGCTGTGCACATAAGTAGGCCATAAGGAGAACAAACGGGCAAAGAAGAAAGATTTCTCAAAAAGGGAATGTTTCCTAGTTTTTAAATTTTATTGAATTGCTCTCATATGGAATTCTTAGGGCAACACCATTCTAAAAATTACTGTTGCCTTTTGTACATTAACTTGGCAAAAAATTAGTTGCTAACAAGTTCATTACTTTCTTCATGGGTGTCAATAATCAGAAAATACCTATTTAACATTTTATAACATATGCATAATAAATAATGATAAGATAGGTGTATTACATAATTTTAACTAAATCCCATTTAACATAAATGCAGGAAGTAATGTTAAATTATGATTTGAAACTCCAAACTAGCCATATACCCACCTGAATTACCGTGTCTTGGGCAAGTAATGTACTCATAGTCTTGCAATTGCCAGAAACTTTTGATGTCAAATTCAAAAATACCTCTTTTTCTCTGACGATTTCATTTAATAACATTCTGTAATTATCTAAAACCCTAAAATAATGAAATGAACAGTTTTACAAATATATATTAAAAACTATACCAGAACTATAATGGTGTGCAAAAATTAAAGACGAAACGGTTTTTTTAATATAACATTGAACAAAAGCTTTCCAAATCAATACAAATAATACCATGGGATCTTCAAGATGTAAGAAAATGGATAATGTAAGCAAACCTTCCCAAAAAAAGAAATCAAAAGGATAAAAAGGAACTTATTGAAAAGGTAGCATAGAGCACAATGCGACAGAAGGCTGAAACATCCATGTGATACGTGTCCAGCTAAAAACATCCAGCCTTTAGTAGATCTCCCCTGAGTGCTCTGCAGGTTTCACATCGTTTGTCCATGCTGAGTATGAAGTTGTCAAAGAGTTGTTGAGGCATTGTTACCCATTCCTCTTGTAGTGCCTATCACAACTCCGGAATCATTACTGGCAATAAGTTACGTGCTGCTACACATTTACATAGAAAGTCCTACATGCTCGATGGGACTTAGAACCAGAGCCCTTGGCAGCCAGTCCATGCATTCAATATCCTCACTCTCCAACACAGCTCTTCGACAGCAACTCTGTGATGAGGGGAAGCATTATTGTCCATGAAGAGGACCTGAAGATCCATAGCACTTCTGAAAAGATGCACGTAAGGAAGGGGAAACTCATTATTATAATGGATCTTGGTGACTGAACCTTCTTGAAAAATGTGAAGATTGGTACAGCTACCAAGCATGATGACTCCCCAAACGAGAACTCTGTGACCTCCAAACCGGTCCCTTTTGATTATGTTGGAGGGATTATTGCATGTTCCTCGCTCTCTCCAGATGTGTATGGGCCGAGAATCGCTGATCAGATTAAATCTGCTCTCATCCATAAAAAATACTCAAACTCATTGATTATTTGTTCAATTCCAACGTTCCCTGCACCACAGAAAACATCTTCTCCGATAAGCAGGTGTTAATGATATACATCGTACAGAATGACATGCAAACAGACCACCATTGTGCAACCTCTTGGCCAAGGTAAAACATGATATCAGTTGTTCAATCGCCTGTTTCATGTGCCTTCAGACTTCTCCCGGCATCTGGTGCCTGTTCCTTCTTGCCTGTAGGACAATATACCGGTCATCTGCTGCTGAGGTTATTCCTGGACGACCACTGCTGAACCGTCGGACAGCTGTTCCTGTAGTTTGAAATGCTCTCCAAAGTCATGAAACGATGCTGTGTGCAATCCCGAACTCCGCAGCTACACTAGTCACCATTCTGCCTTCTCAGTCTTTCCAATGATTCAACCACAGGTAAAATCCTCATGATGTCATATATCAGATTGATTGTTCAATATTTCACACTGAGACTGCAACTCAGCGTCGTTTAAACTGATATACGCCATACAATAGCTTCCCACAAATGCTGAGTTCACAGTGCCAGCCATCTTTATACCCCTCTGGCACTCCCTCATTATGTCTAACTAAATATATGCACGTGTTACCATACCTAACCCTAGTCGATCTCCTGATTGGTCTTTCAGTCTGCTCTGCCTCTTTGTTCTACTGATAAGCTAAATTTTCAACTTCGTCCTTAATTTTTACACACCAGTGTAATATACTTAAAAATATAAAAGATTTAATAGCAATTTTAAAGCATAATTGAAAAGATTTCTCAATCAGAAGATAATTTCATTTACTTCAATGTAAGCTGCATACTTTTGTGAATATTAATAATTTTTGTACCACATGTCATAAATTTTAATTTTCTTCATATTAAAATTTGTTTACATCTACATGAATATGGTTTTTACTTTTCCAATGAAAATGAAATGTCTTATACAGCTCTTTCTATTTTAACATCATGCCAATGGAAACATTTATCTCAACTTACACTGTTGATCTAGGAGTGAATTACAATGTAACTTCGGGTATTACTGCATTTCTATGCTTTTATAAAATTTGATCACAAGAAGAAGAAAGATTATATTTGAATTTTAAATTATACATATATTATGATGATAAACCTAATAAAAAATACCTAATAAAAAAACCTAATAAATAATGTGAAACCTAATAAAAAATATAACAGCATTAATCCTGCAGAGTAATATTTGAATTAAAGACCTGACTGAATCTTGCTTACTAGAACTTTTGTTGAAACAAAAAATTAAACACGTCACGTTGTAAATCTGACTACTACTATCAACAATAGTAGATTCCATCATATTTAGCTATTATTCATTTTATCACAGTAACACAACACTGATGTAAATAATGTCACTGAGAGCAATACATTTGAATTTACACTTTATAGTTTTTAGAGGGAAGGGCTAATAATAAATAGTACTGCCAACTTTTACTGCTACAATAAAATGATTTTAATCATTAATCTTGTGACTTCATGATTTACACTAGCAAAATATATTTCTTTTCCAATACAGTAAAAATTTCTTAGTTCTTAATGATTGTGTTGGTAATAATAGAACTATGAGAGAAGGAAAAAAAATTAGGATACCAAAAATAACGTGTTTTATAGTAGAATTCCCCCTTTCCATAATCTCATATTTAACCATTTACAGATAATTCATCAGACAGAATTTTTTAAATTACCTATCTTATATTTAAGTTACATATCAA
>KK114232.1:3777-83218 GCA_000611955.2 Stegodyphus mimosarum | reverse complement strand
ATATATATATATATATATATTATGTAATGTGAAGTCTAAAAGTAATTCTAAAATTGCTCTTTCCTTATATCTTTCATTCATCATTTCACTAAAAATAGAAATTACGTTAAAAAAAATAACTGAAGCTACACTTTATTCTTTAATGTAAACTATACATTTTTTAAATGCAGTACAGACACAAGATATTTTTAAAAAGTTTTCTAAAAATTTTCGGTTAACTTCACAGTTTGAGTGACTGAAAGAGTAACCAAAAATATAAAAATTCCCCCACATTTATGAAGTTTTAGACTTGTAAAGCTTATCAATTTTTAAAAAATAATATGAAGGAAGCATTACATCAAAATGTTACCTATCATTTACTGGAAAATGTTTCCAAATAATATTTCTAGTTATTTGATTTTTAATTTTTTTTTTCAGATTCACTGTTTTTGCTGAGTACTATCTTTAATTCAGTTATTCTTGCTAACTATTCCATTCATTTAATTTGAAAACATACAAAATTTAATATGGAAGTTATAATATACAGAAGTTATTTCATTAATTATTCTAGCCACAAGAGGTCTTAGCAGTTCTGATTTTATATTTAGTACTTTTAATAACTTTTCTTTTCAGCTTTCCTTTTCCTTCAATGAGTGGTTTACGTGCATCATTTTTTGTTCCACAATATTTTTATTTTAAATAACTTTTACACAGCATTCTCTTATTCTAGATGTTTAAGCAACTTCTTAAAATTCTGCAGGTTCTTAAGCTGATCTTCTGACTTAAAGTGCTTCATTTTCCTCGGCAAATAGTTGATTCTCACCCTTGAGCAAATTAAAACAAAAGCTTTCAAATTATATGCCACTATCATAAAAAACCATGCATTCATAAAAAGCATTCATTCTACAAATCTGTTCCTTGCACATATTCTGAAAGTTAGTCCACATGTTATCATGCTTGTTACATATAAGATATGTTTTCAACTACCCCTTTGTTTAAGTTCAAAATGCTCTTGGTGAAAACCTTGATTAAGCAACTAAGAATTATATCCAAATTTATCATTAACATCTATGAAACCTTCCCCTTCAGTCACAATTTTACAGTGTTTAACAATATCGTCATTTGCCTTGGGAGAGACTTGTCGATTTGAAATGTGTCTTCAGGCTTTAGCAATGGCAGATACTCATCGGAGTTATATATTGTCTGGATTGTTATCCCTAAGGTAGATTCGTCACTTTGTGTTTTCTCAACCCTCCAGAATGAATTGAAAACGAAAAAAGGTGACTAATGGCTTTAACTGGTCACACTCTCTCCACATCAAGGTTGTATCAGGGGTAAGTTAAATTACAAAGACAGGATATAGAAGTACACTTCCTGCTCCCCTTCAACTCATATTGAATTAAACTACTTCTCCCTCAATAGTATGCTTTTAGAGGATCATCTTTATTATTTTTCAGATAAGAGACTATGAAACACAAAAGAAATTTTTCTGCTGTATAGGGAGACAAACTGAGGATTTTCTATGTATGTTTTGACAGATGGTAAAGGAAAGAAGAAATATTTCAGTACTCTTCTGTTATTAGAACCAGATTCAGAAATGTATGTATGTGCATATATGTATGCCTATATAGACACATGCATATGTGCATACATGCATACATGAACACATCCATCCATCCATATATGCATATAGACATGCATTTCTGAAACCGGTGCAATAATAAAAGAGTACCAATATTTCTATGGCCAGTTTCAACTGCCAGAAGTTCATCTTTGGAAGAAGAAAAAAGAAACAAATATTTGAGTTCTGCAGGATGGTGAAGTGATTAAAGTTACTAAGCAAAGCTACAAAAAATGGGCTCTTTATGGAAGTTTCAATATCTCCCAGTCTGGCTAAAATTTCTATGCAAGATGTAGGAAATTTTGTTTTTATAAAGTTCCTGAAAAACCAGTTATTTTGAAAGCAATATGCCAACAATAATTTAGTCCTACAAAAATATTCAAGAGATGAACTCAAAGCAATTTTTCATTTCAATCAGAAAACTTCCCTACTCTACAATTTATAATAAAGGCATCAACAATAACACTCAATTCTTGGATCTCCTTATTTTAAGAGGCTTACCACCAGCCGAACGGGAAAGTCTTTAAACACTCAGCAAATAGGCTGGCTACATAGGCACTTTTGTGGTATGTAAAATGTGGTTCTTTAAGTAAACAGTTTCTCTTAGAAAGTCCATCATGAAAGCACCTCTGCCCTTACACAGATAGCCCTCACACACTTTGCCATAACTGAACAAACCAAACCTTGGCTTAAGAAATGGCAATACACTTTACTACAATCTAACATAAACCAACGCAGCAATAATCATGTTTGATTAGTTTACATTTCATACTCATAAAATTGTTGCTTTTAATTTTTATTTGCAAGATGCTATGTAATTCTGTTCTGTACTAAAACAAATTGCAACAAATCACAAATACCCACCCAACCTGGTTTTAAAACTGAATAATAAAATCAATAGACAAATTTCTGCACCTAGTTCTGAATAAGTGAACTAGTTACTCATATAACAAACAGCCTCATCTATTTGAAATTTCTTTAAGAATATATAAATTGGATGCCAACACAACAGATGTATCAGATATGCATAACAATCCCATCCACAAACATAAACAAATACTGAAACTCAGTATATTTGTTCAACAACAAGAAAATTGTCAATAAAAATATCTGAGCATAAAATATTTATAAACTGCCCATTAATCAATATAGCAATGATAATAGCATATCCTAAGTAAAACACTTCTTAGAACATTTAAACTCAGTAACTGAATGTGGCAAAATTAAAATCATCAACAACACCAGCTCAAAAGAAATCTAAAAATTAAAGAAGCCATCAAATTCACCACGAGATGATATTGCAATAAAGATATTCCTTTTGAACTTGCACAAATTTGGATGACGATTTTTTAAACTAACTATAGTAACTCTACATGAAACACAAAAGGAGGTGAACTTGATAAAGCCACTTATTTGGATCCCAGCTTACAAAGCAAGAGGTTCATCTACAAAAGCTTCTTCTTTAACAATATTTTAATGCAGTTTCCAGCACATAAACCAAGACTATTTTATCTTGTTTCTTGTTTTAACTCTTACTGACCAACATCTACACAACATACTTATATTTTGCTGATATTTAGTTCGGAATTTTTTTTTTACCTTACATTTTCATATAGCTTTCTAAGCTGCACAAGTTTCACATTGTATGTGTCATGGGACATGACGTTTGGGATTTGTTTGGGATTATGCATTCCCCCCCCCCGGACAATTTCTAAGATATAAAATATGAAAGAAAACTACTAACTTTAATTTTGCATTAGCCCTTTTGATTCCTAATTTTGATTTTGCAACTATCTGCGTTTACAAGAAGTGTTGGTACTGAAAAGCTGAGATATGAATCATGAGTGCCATTTATTCTGTATATGTGTCTGACAAAAGTGAACAAAATTCATATGTGTGCTCATTGAAATAAATTGTTTGCTCAGTGAAACAAAACTCAAATATGTGTAATGGTTTTTAAGTTTTAACAACCAATACTTCTGCTTTAAAACTCTATAATTCTGATTTCACTGTTTAATTTATTCATTGATTAATGCAATTAAAAATGTGCTGATAATCACCAAATAAAAAAATGCAAATAATATAAATTACTTTGAAATTCAGGTATGTAATGCTTTTTTTTTTAATCACACAGAATTTTAAAAATATTGCACCCTTATGTAGACTAAAATTTTATGGTTATTTATTACTAAAATTTTATTTAATTTTCATAGAAATTTGAATTTTAATAATTTGATTTCATAATATAAATAAAGAGTGTACAATTTTTAAATTATTTTATTTAGGAAAGGTTACAGAAAATTACCACAATAATAATTAGAAATTTGGATTACTGTTTAAAAATTCTGAATTATTTTTTTTAAGTTGTGAAATTATTTCGAGAATGAGATAAATATGAATATAAATAATAATGAAATAACTTTGAATATTAGTATAGAAAAATATAATAATAATTTTGTTTTGAGTGTTAATATAAAAAATAAGAAAACTGTAATATTGAATATTGTTATTATGACTATAAAAATACTGAAGATTTAAGAAAATGAATCATTATGATAAAAGTGAATATGGATAATGCAATTAAAAAGTAAAACTATTAAAACTATTAAAGGTAGCTGAAAGTTATAATTAATTAACAATTGTATGCAAAAAGGGGGGCTGGGGGAGTACTGGTTCAAAAACAAAGGCCTATTTTTACCTTTGTATAAGTGTTACTTTTAACCTTCTCATACAAGATAAAACTTAGAAGTATAATTATTATTTTTATTTATTTTATATATATATATAATGGAGTGTGGTTTTAACATTTTTATAATATTGCACTGCAGTTTAAAAACGTATTTAGTGCAGTTTAAAAAGGGCAGTTACCTTATATAAGGAATGGAGGAGGCCTTTATAAGTAACTGGAGCACCCCTTGACCACTGGTGAATTAATACATCAATTAGTTAAAGTTGATATGCCCAATCGATGGATACATTTGTATTTGGGGAAAGCTATTCCAGTTTCATGTAAACTAAGAAAATTAGAAATGTAATAATAATAAAAAAAACTGCAATATTATTACAAATGATGTTAAAACGCAAGTTATAATAAGAAAATTAGTTATGTTTTAAAATTTTGAAATCTGTCGTGATTATTCAAAATAAGTAATGGACGTACAAAATTTTTATATTTAGTTGGCTAGTTGGTTTAGTTGATTATGGGAAAGCATACTAGACTAGGGCTATCTAAGGAAAGAGATGCTTTGTGGAGGACTTTCTAAGGAGAACTGACTTGTGCACACATTACACATTGGGGGAGGGACTACGAGAATGCCCATGCAGCCAGCCTGTTTACCTGGAATCGAAGACAGATCAGAAGGACCAGTGTTCAGCAACTATACTGCTCAGCCGCAGGTGGGCAGTTTTTTACTTCCTTGTATGAAGTAAAAGGAAAGTACTGTATTCACGAAAAATTTCAAGTCTCATATTTCAACGAAAATATCCATTTTGAACGCTATTGAATGCAATTTAATGATGTTTTGCATAAGATCTAAATGTAAGTACAGAATAAAGGACTCATTTTGCCCCAAAAAATTAAAAACTGATTTAAAATGAATTCTGAAGAGATTTTTTCATACCGTCTGTGCATGCATACATACATATGTATGTACCTTGCTTAACTCAAAAACGACTAGCTCAGGATGCTGAAATTTTGTATGCAGGACTGCTATAACATGTAGATGTGCACCTCCCATTTTAGTTGAAATCGGCTGCACCAAAAGTATATAAATATATGTATATATATATATCCACTCTGTTACTCGGCTCAGTGAGCTCAGTTTCTTTATTCTTATATGTTTATAAATTGTGCATTTTTTGCTTTAAAATTGATTGAATTATGTTGCTCTTATCTTTCGGTTAAGATTTTATGCCTTTAGTTAACCTGCATGCAATAACTGTGGAATTATCAACAATTTAAAAGTTTTTTTAAGTGTAGCCAAGTCTAATTTTTACTTATGATAGCACCCATATTTGTTTACATTTGAAGCTTAGCAGAATAGTGGATTTGTTGCCAACCTAGAGAAGCTAAACTTCGCAACAACAAAGTAACGTCTTCTTTTATTATTGTGAATTAAATTATGCTTGATTCATTCTGGAATTATCATTTAAGTTATTAGCTCATTTTTGCATACAAGTTGTAATTTTAATTGAAAAAAAATTTTTTTTTTTTTTTTTTTTGTTTTAACTGTACTTGGTGTTTTATGTTTTTTCTATATCTTTCAATTTTTAATGAAAATATTTTGAATTTTTATGTATTTTTGCCTTATTGCGACGTGAGAAATGAATAGGTAGCCCACGTGCATTAGGTAATCAGCGCTGAATCGTCTGTGTTTGGCTATGGTAAATAAATAAAGTGAACTCTAAAGAGTGCATTTATTCTATTGTGGTTTATGCACTATTGACGAAATAGATTTAATTCAAAATTCGTTAAATGTTAATTCAATATGTTTAAATGAAATGCAGGAAAATTGCATATAATTTAATATTCCATACAAGAAAGTCATGTGGTGTACACATCAGATTTTTTTTTTAAATTTGTGTTACCATAATAAAAAAGCTTTAAAGAGGCCTTCCCTGTAGAATATGATTATACGGACTTGTATAGTTGTATTATATGACTTGTTATACAAAATATGAAATAGTTGTTTACGAAACAATAAAGCATTTTTGACTTGAAGAGAACAAAAATTTACAAAAAAGCTTAATATTTCATTTAGTATTAACCATTTTTTTTTTCAATGTAAGTTGTTTAAGTTGCTCCATTTTTTTATGCTGAAACTTTCTCTTTAATTATACAGATAGACATAAAATCTTGTTCAGCTATAAAGTTGAATCACTCAAATCTAGTAATTGCAATGTCAAGAATTTTCACTAAACTGTAAATTAAAATATTTTAACTCTCAAGAGCATCTTTGTCACTTTCTTCATTATCGGAAGCTATATTTTCTGGATTTTACATTTTATTAGACGATTGATGACTGGAGTATTGTAATCATGATGGAAAATTTGTTATATCATCTTCATTTACTTCCATTTATTTCAACTTCTATTATTATTTTTTTCATAAATTCCATTGCTTAGAAAACTTCACTTTTAATTTGTGGCATCCAAAAACCTCAAATTCAAGGTTATCATCAACACGAAATATGGTAACTAGCCATTAATAGTGCTGAACATTTTTTAAAAGTATTGGCAGCCATGTCCTTACATGACCTTGCAATGCTCCACACAGCAGATTTTATGTTAAAACATTGAAACAATTCTTGAATGATCTTGCTACTATTCAGAAAAGTTAGCACACATTTTAAAAAGGCTACTTTGTATTTCAGCACATGCAGTATTCTCATATCCATTGGCTGTATAATGACTGTACAATTTAGAAGAAAGAATAAAACAGACATGTTATCTTTTACTGAAAGTTGAATGAAATATAAACTGAAATTTTGTCAATAATCAGGCAGTTTTTGCATCATCTGATATACCAAGCAACTTCAGTTTTGCTGAATCTCCGATACGAAATGATTTCCAAATCAATTATTTATTAATGCTTGTGTCATTCATGCTCTTTTATTTGAATGAAAAAAATTGGGGAAAATCTTTGCTCCAAGGTCATGTAAATATTTTTTCCAATAATGAAAAGTTTACAGTTGTGTATGCCTGAAACATTCGCACATGCCAAAATCATTAGTGTCACTTTGGAATCATTGTCACCACTTCAGACCTTTCCAGCAGATGTCACCAATGTATTTCAGGGCACATATTTCCAAAAAAGAGTACCTTTATCAGCATTACAAATTTGTTCTGGAGATAACTTTTCACTAATAATTAGCTAAATGAATTCATGCACAAATTGTTCACATGCTTCTGAAGAAGCTTTTCTCTAGCAGAAGCTTTTCTGCTGAAATTTCTAACTACCTTATAGCATGGTGATCTTTAAATTTTGTTTATTAACCTATTAAATATGTGCACTCAGTTTTTAAATCCCTGTCCCTCATGAAATATTTTGCCCTGATCTATTACTGGACACATCAGTCGCACAGTCTAGCTGTGAAGCTGTTTAACTCATTCAAACATCCCTTTGTAATGATCGTCACTTTTAGCATAATGAATGCCCCTCCTATTTTCCCCTGTAATTCATGCGTGTGGAGTGTTAGAAACTACAAAATTTAAAGAAATTTCTTTTTCCTGTTTTTTATGTCATACATTGTGGAATTCTAACCCTTGCATAATTCTAAACAAATACGCCTTTATCGATTTTTTGTAGCAATTCCACTTTTTGCTTGACTTCAAAATATGCTTTGCATATCCTGCTACAGCTACAGATTTAAAAACTCTTTCTAACTGAAAATTCACACTTGAAATTTGATAAAATAGTTGTAATAATACTAGCCTGCAAAAAATAATAAGCAGAGTCAAGTTAGAAAGTTAAGGATGAGTGCAATTTGCTATGTTAATTAAACTTAAGTTTTTCTGACTCTTTCTCTCTTTCCTGCTGCTAAGCCAACAAAAGAAAACCTGTATAACCAACATTTCTTTCCAAACAGATATGCCTTGAGGCTTCACTTATTAGTTTAGACAGAGTAAGTTTTAATTCCCCATAAGTACTTGAGGGCCCAAAACGCAATCATGACAAATGTAAATCACTGTATCAATAGTGCTATTCTCTAGACAGCAGCTGTTTCAAAGTGACATATAAGAACTTCAATTAGACGTGAGAAAAATCACATCTGTGGTTCACCTGCATTTTTTTTAACATTATACTCAATTAGTCGGGAGAAAAATCACATATGCAACTCACCTGCTTTTTACTGAACATCCTATTCTCCATTCCTAGATTTTGTAAGGAAAAATTCTTTAAAAAAATTACTGGTGGTCCACAGGCCTAGATATTAGGATCTGGACCTCAGACTAAATGCTGAATATATGCTACCATCAAAGAACAAAAGTGAAAAATGTCGACATTCAGCAGCGAATGTCAACATTCTCCAAATATGTTGGTGAAAGACTGAATATTTTCTTACACATTCGGATTATCACCAATTGTTGTTGCAATGAATAAGACTATATAACATCAATCACATACTTATGTAAGTTTACTATTGGTGTTATTTTCTTTTCTCATTCAAAATGTACTGTTCATTTTATGTTTAACCATTTATTTACATGTGCTGTTACTACATACATTTTCTAACTTAAATTACACAAAAGATATATAGCAGCACATTAAATAAAGAAACAGAATTTATTACAACTGGATCATACCAATTTTAAATAAAAATGAAAATATATAAAAATTCGTACCTATATTTAGATGTGCGATAGAAGGTAGCTACACCTTCAAATCTTCGTCCACCTTTCTTTGCATAGAAGCCATCAAATCCAGCCAGTCTCAGCACTTTTGCAAGATCATGTTCAAAGATACGTTCCTGAACTTCTTGTAAGCAAATTATGTCACTATTATAACCTAGAAACAAAAAAAATTATAAAAATTTTACATGTTTGTAATAAAATTCTACATACCTTTTTCTTTTCTAAATATTATATTACATAATTAAAAGAGAGGAAAATTTTTATGTTTACCTAAAATTTCTTTCAATAACAGCTGCTTTCTATAATGAATATGCCTTGCTTTTGCTGAACAATATGGAAAGTTTCGTTTTTCAACATACACGTTGGCTAGAACATTATAAGATATACATCGAAGGCTGAAAAGTATTATAAATTCTCATTGTTAGTTTGGAAAATAATTTTATCATTTTAAAAATGGAGTGCTAGTAATAAATTAAACTATTATGAGATAGCATGACAATAAATAATCTGAAATAAATATTATAAAGTTAGAATATGGAAAACTGAAGATGTCAAATGAACATGGTTCACATTAAAATACAACTGTTTAACACTAGAATGCCTGCAAATTTCATCCCAATAAAGCGCCCACTAGAGTCATTTCGACTCAAATGCCATTTTTTCATTGAATAATATTAAAATGATATTCTTAGCTGCTGGTAATATAAAGTTTTCTCCAGTAGTGTGAGCCTGCCCAGTCTTGGCAATTCTTAGGCTTACTAGGTAACTTTCCAAAATTTCCAAAGCTTTTTGACTTGAAGTAACAATTATTTACTATTTTTGAACTCTGATAATTTTTTCTTAAAATATTCTACAGATTTATCCTTTAAATTGGCATGCTTAGATCCAAGATATCTTTTACGAAACAATGGTTTTCATACTTTGATTGAACAATAGTTCGTGGCAAACAACACTACCTAGTTTGAGGGTTTTTTGTGAATAATTTGACTCACACTAGTTTGAGGGTCATTTCATCTCTGTTCCAAGTTAACCCAAATGATAAATAAATTTCATTATATTTTCTATAAATAACTTTTTCTTTTCTTTTCAATATTCTTAGTGCTAGTAGATTGTCCTAGATACATCGCCCATGAATCATCACTTTTCCGCTTAGTCAATCCTAGCTATTTTCCATTTTTTAAATTTAAGTTTGTTTTATTATTTTTTCACAAATATTTAAATGCACAATATATTATGAGTTCTTCAAAAACAAACGATGATATTCTCAAATTGCATAGAAAAGTAATGAATACAAAGAAACAAGAAGACAAAATACATGTTCTTAGAGACAGCAAATTGACATAAAAATATTATTCTAATTGAAAATAGAGCAATATAAGCCTGGATATGATGGTCACATAAATTGTAGACACGTTAATAAATCAATCAACTCTTGAGTGAGATACTGTTTACTTCTTATAGGAACTTATTTTTATTTCGTATTAAATACAACATCCATTCCTATTCCCCTTTTTAAAAACATCATTTATGACAAATTTTGTTATGTCTACGGCTAAAAGAATATTTGTGAAAATAAAAATGGATTATTTTGCTAAAGTCTGCGAGTGGCTATAGATCTTGAACAAAGCTCAGATTGCATAAATTTACGAGTGTTACAGAAAAACTTAAACAAGATATTGGGTTACTTAATTTTTGAATTTAACAGTTAAAAATACTTTGTTTCTTTGCATACCACCGGTTGAGAACTGCTTGTTATAGTGACAAAGCTCTGATGTGTTCATTGCATCCCTTTTTTTTCAGTAGCAATCACAGACATAAACTTAGTTCTTATCTCTATGCCTATTAAGCATCATATTTAAGAGAAATATACAATTAAAATGCATTTACAGGCACCATGTAAAATTGCTTCAGAAGTCAAATATAGTCCATGGACCATCAAACTTAATTTACCAAGAGTTTATTAAACCTGCATATACTGCACTAAATTTAAACTAATTTAATAATTTTAATTTAAATAAAACTTTAATACCAGAAATAAAACTCTCATTATAATGACATAAAGTACTTACTGCATATTACAATTGGTTGGAATGCGCTTTAACCCACTGCTTGGCGGCGATTGTTTTTGAATGAGCAATAAACGCGCCAACATGGGTAACTCCGTATAACATGTGTACGTTGCCTACATTGTGCAATTTGCTGAAGTTTTTTTTTAAGTTTAAAAGGAATGCTGTGCACATGGCATCTTCTTGTAATTTATTTTCGTTATTTAACTTATTTTGTTCATTTGTGCACGTTGCCTACATTGTGAAATTCGCTGAAGTTTTTTTTAAGTTTAAAAGGAACGCTGTGCACATGGTATCGTTTGTAATTTTAATGCCCTTTTAAAAAAAATTCCTTCTTTCTTCGATGCCATTTTGGTTACGTTTTTGCGGAGCGTGTCGGGAAGGTTATGTAACGGCATAAAATGTGTAAGTATTACAACATAAAATGTAAATAATTAATTTAAACCTAACTGACAAATATTTTAATGATCATAATGTTCGTTTTGCATATTATTTTATTATCTTTTTGCGGCAACAGTTTCCATACTAATTTATGCTTTAGAATTCTATGTTTTGTTTACAATAGGTTTTCGCGGAGCGTGTCGGGAAGGTTGCAATTGCAAAGACGTTTCGCAGAAACGCGCTGAATTGGCGATTTTCAAAACATCGCCAAGCAGTGGGCTAAAGCGCATTTTCACCTTACAATTAAAAGAATACAAGTTTTTGTAATAAATATCAGGTTTTAATGAAAGTTTCTCACCACCAAATATCGTTTTTAGTCATATTCTGTCAAACGATTTTTGGCATTTGAAAGAAAGATACTTACTTTAGAGCACTGTGTTGTGAAATTTTTAAAAAATATCGTTATCATCAAGTACAAAATGTCTGAAATGGAATTATCTTGCTACCAGATTAGAACCATCATTTACTTCCAGTTTTACTGCAAAAAATCAACTACTAAATGTCACCCAAATCATGTATACAGCTTCAGATACTAATGCTGTACGCCACTGTGATGATTTGGTACCAAAAGTTCAAAAACAAGGACTATGACATTCAAGAAACAATGGGCTCTGGCCTACTGTTGTTGATGAGGTCTACCTACGAGAATTTGTGAAAGAAGATCATTATGCAACCACTTGAGACCTTGCTAAGGAGTTAAGACGTTAATGCCATGTCCATTAGTCCTGCTATGCATTGCATAAACTTGACGTATAAGTTCAATCACTGGGAGCCTCATAAGCTGAGTCAAGCAGATAAGGACTGACATAAGGTGTTCGGGCATGCAATAATCAGCTCAAATATCAATGCAAGGAGAAAATACTGGACCAGATCGTCACTTGTGATGAAAAGTGGATTTACTTCAACAACACAGACTTAAAAGGGGATTGGTCTGCACCCCATGAGCTCGTCAGCAACATTGCAAAGTGCAATTTGACTAACAAAAAGATCATGTTTCGTATCTGGTTGGACTGCCATGGTATTACCCTTAAAGAGTATCTTATCTGAAAAAAGGTAAAACCCTCGAAAGTATGGTGTACAGAGAGACTCTAGACCATGTTGATGCTACTATGAAGGAAAAACGTCAAACTAAGGTCCAAAGCAAAAAGGTTCCATTAAGAAAATGCAAAACCACATGTGTCTGCATTCAGCAGGTGGACTCTGTACGGGTTCCAATAGGATCTTTTGCCGCACCCACCATACAGCTCTGACCTCGCTCCTTCGAACTTCTACCTTTTCTCACACCTGCAGCTACATCTTATGTTATATTGCATTTTGCTTATGAATGTAAAAACACACTGAAGAACTGTATGCATAAAAAAAAAACTATTAACAAGTAAAAGGAATTGGCATAATGGAATCACTTTACAGGACTACAGATTTCAAAGTTACACAGAAACTTCTTCAACTGCTACTTTGACAGCTGAAAAGAAAGGTTCTATTTAAACTTCGAAACAACAGTTCTGCAAATTTACTCAAGCTCTTTCAGTTTCCTCACAATAACTTTCATTTCTGAGGAGGATTTATGATCTTGTATATTTAAAGTTCTAGTTTGTTTCAGAGCAGATTAATTCACAGTATATTTTTCTCATAAATTTCGATATTTGAATTTATTTTAATATGAAAAACAATATAATTCTTATAACATATATTTGATCCATGATAAAATTATTATTGATTTAATTTACTCACATTTTTTTAAAAGCCTGTGTAAAAGTTTGTTGCTTTAAAAAAAAAAAAGAGAGAAAACCAATAACAAAATTTGTAAATTACAAGTATCTTACATCAAATCTGTGATTAGAATATATCTGATTAAGGAATCCATGGACTCAAGGATGGAAATTTTTTTTTTTTTTTTTTTTAAACTTCTCAGAAAACATCACTCAAGAAAACCTACTTTGTTATAATGCTCACTAAAATTTTCACTCACTTTTCTATGAGTATAAAAATACAACAAGATAGAAAGCTTAAAGTTCATCATTCTTCTCCACTGGAAAGTCAGAAATTCAGAATCATTAACAAATTATGTAAATTCTATAACATTAAATACATTGTAATTGCAATGAAAATACAATGTCAAAAATTGCTAAATTATTGATTTTTGTATTTTTGCCAAAATGTACTACAATCAAAATTTCCCAAAACTTATACAATTGCAGTAATTTGCCTTTACAATTAATTAATCTTAAAACAATATATTCTCACCTATCTTTATCAGATAATGTTTTTGTATATATATGTCGTTCTTCAAATGGAAACATTTCAGGTCCAGCTTCAACAACTGAATCACTCTCAACAGCAAAATCAGGACCAGTTCGGTCTTCCTGCTTTGGAGTGCACACTACTTTCAAATAACATCCAATGTCATCTTTCATTGTGAAATAAATAAAGCCTTCATTTACTTTTAACCAATATTTATCATCGTCTATTAAAATATCATGCTTCCTTTCACTGTTGAGATATCTAGACACATCAATTTGTGTAACAGACCGATACCATGTAAATTTACAATCATCTAAAGATGCACACTCCAGAATAAAATGAGGACGAATAGGACAGCCTGCTATAATATGACGTGGTAAGCTTAGTTCCACAACTGTGGGTGTATTGTATTTAATTTCGTACAAATCATTTCCAACTTTAAGCATAGAAGCCTGAGACCATGCTTCAATATTAGGAATGTTCTCATTCATGACTTCATTGTTTTTTATTAAAGATACTTCAGTATCTCCATCGAGGTAAGTTTCTACAACGGTTTGGGCTGTCATTGCATATTTATTCACTATACCTCGACGAATTTCTTCTCGTTTATTTATTAATTCGGTTTTAGCCTTGATATGCGATAAAGAAATGTGAACACCCTCATCTTTTGGTCTTTTAACAATCAGGTTATAAGAGTTCAAGTACTTAAAAGTAACTTTAATAGAATCATCGTCTTTTATGCTTACTACTTTAACAGCCGAACCATTAGATGTAGCTACACTATACTGTCGAAACAGTAATCGGAATGCATTGTTCCGAAATAAAGTAAACGTATAACGCATAGCGAAAACACAGAATCTCTATATATATTCGTTCAAGAAAGTTTTATATGATGTTTTCAACACCCACATAGAATACAGCTAATTTGCAAATAAATATTTTAAATCAGATACGAAAAGTATGCCAGTGTACAGTTACTGTAATTATCAGCTGGTTATTAATTTACGTTTGTTTACTTAAAATGTTCAAAATAAATATCTCATGCTCTCATTATTTCAAACTCTTCAACTTTCTTCACACAGTTTGTACATAAAGGACCATGCCGGCTCTTGAAATTCTTGGGTTCATCGCGATTTTTCTTATTCCCAGTTTTAATGCTTTTGTTTCTTATTTCCCAGTTTTACTATTTTGTAAAGCAATTTTTCTAAATTTTTTAATGAAATGAATCTTTACAATTTATTTGTATTGTAGAGGTACTGAAAAATAAGGAAAGTAATTCCCAATGATAATAGCGTTTCACCTCCTTAAAGTAAAAAGACTGCACATCGCAGTGCATTGGAAAAAAATTGTTTCGTATGTTTATTTGTTTGGGAATACACGTGTGTTTTATTTTATTTTTGAAATTTGTTACAAAATGAATTTTGTGCCTTGTTTGATATGGATTCCACAAGGAGTGGCAAAATCTAAACCCGATAAAGTATTTTTCCATTACTTTTTTAGCGTTCATATCTATGTTTTCCCAAAAATATTTTACTCATTCATAAAATTTTCTTATTAGCTCCAGCTGTCACCGGAAGAATTGAAAAAGCTAGTTCAAGAAACAAAAGATGTTTGTGGGTAAGAAGAAAATTATTTAAATTTTAGGCCGTACTAAACGTTATTACCAAGCTTTATAATTTTAGTATATTTAATTGTTTAACCCAATGTAAACCTCGTGTAGGTGCATCATATGTATATTTACTAATGGATTATTTACTATATTATCTGTTTTGATAAAAGTAGTTAGAATTCTACTGAAATGAAGTAACTTATAAGCATATTTAAAAAATGAATCTTGGAAAATTGTTTTTAAATGGAAACATCAAAAATGAATCGAGAATAAATTGAAAATGGAAACTTTTAAAAAGGCATAATTAAAATTGAAAATGTAATCAATAAACCAAGTAATTATCGTCACTGACCGGAATTTAGAGTTAGTTGACTTTTCAAGGGGAACAAACCGACTTCCAATCAATTAACAATAATTAATAAATACGAAGGTCTTCCGTCATTTCTCAAGTAAGAATGGTAAAAGTTTACAATTGGGTGCTCCTTGTTTTTTGGCGATTCTGTTTTGACGCTAAGATCGGCGCCAATAAGACACAATTTCAAGATGGCTGCTACACAAAACCAAAACAAAAAGTCAAAGAATTTCACAAACTCCGTGTCCATGTACACATCGACCTATTTTCACTTAAAAAAACATCAGAAAATTGCACAAACTAGTCATTTCACATTGCCTTGACTTTGTCCATGTGCACGTCGATTTATTTTTAATTAAATAAATCAAGAAGCTAAAATAATGTTAAAACTCTCATAGTAACCAGTAATGGGGTTTCATCGCCAAAACTGAACAAAATTTTTCGCCAATTGAAAGGGCACCCAATTCTACACTAGAGCCACAAGAATTATTATGCCAAAAAGATAATTTAGTAAGATGAGTTTAAGCTAAGTAAGTAGAGTGTAAGTGAGATGAATTTAAGTAAAAGCACTATATAGAATTCAGTAAGAAAGTGGCTGTTCCGTCAAGTTTAAAAACAAATTTCAAAATCATGAGATATTATTGTAAAAGTGAGTAGTAGTATTTTCTTACTTGAGAAAAATGACCTCCCCCAGCACTTTCGCCTTTAATCATATTAACGCAATGTAAACTTTGTAAAAGTAATGAACATAATGCAATCTTTGTAAAAACAATTAAATAAGTAAGAAACAGTGAATAAAGTTATATGCCATTAAGACAAAAAGAAATTAAAAATGTTTCAAAAGGAAATGTACCTAATATTTACATAAATAGCCAGAAGATGAATAAATTAACTTATGTGTTTGTTAGTTTTAAAGTGAGCCAGGTCTGTTATTTTCTTCGTACTCAAAATGGAATTTGGTATTAGTGTTTAAAGGGAGACAGGTCCGTTGCTTTCTTTACGCAGAATAGAATTTGGTATGCTAACCAGGATGGAGAATGGAGGGGCAGATAAATGAGCTAAGGTGTAAGAGGGAACTTTTGGAATCTATTTTTAGAATGCAGGAAAGAAGTGGTTGTAGAACTCTCTTTTGAATGTAAGAGGCTTCTGTTGAAATTTTGATTTTAAACTGACGAAACAAAAGAAATTAATTAATTTATGGCTAATTGGCATAGGGAAAGGCAGAGAAAAGTATTAGTAATCTTCACTGCTCAAGAGCTTTTAAGCAGATTTAGAAAGTTTAGAAATAGGTCCATATTTTTAGTAACAGCAATAAAGAAAATGCCAAAAATAATTATTTTTGCATTATGTACAATAACTTCAGTAATTATACTATTTGCAAATCTTTTAACTGATAGTCATCCAATATATACCACCTTTTAAGAGTAAATTTTGAGAAACATGAAAACAGCCTTTTGGCAACAGATGGCGCTGACCGTTGCACTGGATTTCTGACGTCAGACTTATGGGTTGCTATCTTTGGCAGGATCTCGCTGAGGTGAAAATGGAATTTTTTGCCAAAGAGAGTTGAGGCTAATGACCGTGGTAACCATAGCAACACCACATTAGGATTTAAATAACACAAACCCTTAAGCTATAAACACCATCTGGAATACTGGAGAACGGAAAAAGACCTCCTAAGAGGTCTATAGGCTTTTTCAAAGCAGAATGGATATACATTCAGTGATCGTCTTAAAAAATAGTGCCATTCACTTGTGCTATGTTAAGCGCTGTAATGAATTAATACATTCTATTCGTTCATTGCCTTCTGTAGATTTCTAGTAAATTTTGTTTGCAAGATTCGCTTTTCGATAAACGCTAGGATAGCAATTATTAGTAATCAAAGCTATCTTTTGTTGTTGTTGTTGTTTGTTTGTTTTGTGTTTATCGTCCCTGTGTTGCATTGGTAATATTTTTATTCTTGTCTTATTTAGGAATTTTGATTTCCCTTTGCAGCATCGGACATAAATTTTTATCACATTAAAAGTAGTAGGAGCGGTAAAATAAAAATACAGCTCAACCCTTTTATAGTCAAAATTTTGTGTGATAACTTCAGACGACCGCCTCTTAAAATGACCAGTCTTTCTGAAAATATACATGAAGCATTGCTTTAAATATCTTTGTGTTTAAACAATTATATTCATAGAAAACCAAATCTTTTGAACATGTTGAGGAATGTCTTAGAAAGGCTATATTCTATTCTGTAAATTTCTTCAATTTAAATGATAAATCAGAGATTGAAGGCTATATAATCGAAATAGCTAGAACAGAAATAGCCGCCCGTGGCTGACCTTGAGTATGTCTGCCTAAACAGTCTTTGAATTCATCTCTCTTTTTGGTATAAGCAAATGACTGAATGTGAAAATGATGTGAAAGAAATAAATTAAAAATCTACTTCTGAAAAAATTTTTAATTCTATCATTTTAAAATTGTATTATTATTATTATATTTGTTTGCAAAGTCACCTATTCACAGAGTACTGCGTGGATAGTACAGAACTATTTCTTTTATGCAAAATTAATCATTTGTAGTTCTAAAATGATTTTTATTTAAAAAAACTCTTTATTGCAACTAGAAACACAGCAATTGTGAAAAAAATTCTCGGCAGTATTACATTATCTGAAGAGCTGTATTTTAGAACAAATAGCAAAACGACCACAAGACCCACCTTCTACATTTCTGTTTAATTTTCTTTAGCAATAATAATGGAAATAAAACTTTGAAACACTTCTCTCTAACTGAGGGAATTCTTCCTTATTAACCTTTTAATGGTCCTCAATGAGCTCAGCTCATATTCCATTTATGCACTGCAGTGGGCGCAAACAAATGCAGCTCGTATTACAAATTTACGTCTGACAATTATCGCTCGTATTTGGAAAGAAAGAATTGCTTAATCTCGCTATCATCCCCCGTAGGTTGCACCAAGATCACAATTTAGTTGATATTCGCAATTTTCAAGCTTTGAATGAACAAAAATGGCATAAGAGTGCGTAGCTGTTAAAATCTCGCGGTGATTTCGCCTGAACGATCCACAGGACTTACTTCCATCTTTCATATGAAATTGGCACCTCCAAATTATGTCGTCCGTGGGGGACCAGCCCCCTTTAGCTACGCAACTGAGTCTGACATCACATGAGTTAAAGAAAAAAAGATGAAATTTTCGTACGTAATTAAAATCCTTAATTAACTTTGTAGAGACATTAGGTTATTATGAAGCATCAGACATGATAAATAAGCAACACCTTCGCTGGGAATCAAACCACTGACCTCTCTGTTACGCGTCAAGCATGCAGACCACTACACCACGAAGGCACGCTAAAAAGGCGGGGGAAATACCTTATATACTCCCCCTTTTAAAGGGCAACTGGGGGGGGTCGATTATGATTTGGGGACCCAATCGCCAAATCGCAGTGGTGGAGAATCATCATTTACCACCTTTTTAGTTCGGGTGCCAGTGTAGAGACATTAGGTTATTTCAAAGCAGGAGACATAAAAAATAAGCAACGCCTTCACCGGGAATCAAACCACGGATCTCTCGGTTACATGTCAAGCATGCAGGCCACTACACCACGAAGGCATGTGAAGAAGGCGGGGAAAATACCTTATAACTTTATAAGAAAAATATAAAGAAAATAGAAGCAAATTATCTGAATAAAAATGTGTGTCTGTAAATTGTAAGACATGTGAATATATTGTAAATTTATGTTTTGATTTCTGCATTTCAGCTCTTATAAGCGCTTGGAAGTAGGTCTTACTATTTTTACTTGAATAGGAAAATTAAAACTCAATTCTTTTGAGAATAGGAAACGTTGCTAAGCCACATGCTATAATACCTATGATAAGGAACTCGTTGACCAATTATCTATTGATATGCAATATACATCAACTGTACCATAAAGGATATAAATAGCAGTGTTGCAAATCATGCATTATCTTCAAATTTTTAACCGTATTCAAACTATTGTTCAGATCCAACAGTGGCTTCTGTAATATTACTATAAACAGCTAGATCAATTATAGTTCATATCCTTGTGAATGAGTTGTCTATATGAGAGTTTTTCATGATTCCCCTTCCCAAGAGAAGATGTATACTTTTATAGCTTATAACGTGTAAAAATGCAATCAGGATCTCTCGTAGCGAAGCTGGTAACATTAGCAAAATTGGGCTGGTTTTTATGGATGAAGAAAAAAGAGGGGATTAAAAAATATATGATATTATGTTCCGTATATGATACTTTTTGTAAGTATAAATGAGAAAACTCATTTGCAAAATTGTCCGGAAATTTCCCCAGGTGTCTAGAATTTTTACATTTTCAACTTTTCGGCAAACAACTTCAGTTATTGCATCGACTTCTCCACAATTAGATAAATCTCCGATTTCTGTGTATGAAACAATCTTTTTTCATGATCGACTTTAAATATGTTTGCTTTTTACATACTCTCGCGCATAGCATTGAGTGTGCGTGCATGCGTGGATACGCATGAATAAAATCCGCAAACCGGGTAATGAGCACGTGCATAATCAAGAGAATACTGTATATATTTTAATAATTTTTCCGTTGAATTGTGAATGCGATTTGAAAGCTAGTTTTTATTAATTTGAGCGATCATTTAACTCGTGAAACAAAATATAATTAACCTTTAAAAAAATTAAGAATTTTTTATCTTTCATATAGTCAATGCAAAATAATCTTTTAGTAATATAAGCTACCTCAAATTTCCTTTACCCAATATTTTATGTAGAATAATTGAACAGACTTGAAAAATAAAGTATTGGAAAAGACACTGAAAATTACAATTTTAGTGACATTACTAGTTAGCATCAACTTATAAAAAATATTCTAAAGTTTATTTACCTATTTGTTTTATTTCCCGTATTATTACCATTAAAATTTTCCCCGTGAAAACCTATTTTGGTAAAAATAAAGTTTAATTTATTAAAATACTCTTCCTAGAAGCACAACCTGAAAATCAGTTCTGATGCCAATCCACTGACAACCATGTGTATTAGAGTTCTTCTGGTAACCATATATATTGTAAGTCACAATCCAAAAATTCACCTAATCACCTTTTTCTTCTGTAAAAAATTGCCAAACTGCACCATAGTAGCTGAGCTAATACCAATTTTCCAAATAAGTAGCTAGTTTTTTTTCTGTGGAAAAGATCTGGTGTCTTCATGCATTAATTCACAGATTGGTTTTTCCAGTCTCTGAAACTAAACTGAAAGAAGTTTAATATTGACTTTAATTAGTTATCTTGGGAGAATTCTGTTCTTTTATTTAAAAATTGCCTGTTTCTTACTCTCTATTAATAGTATATTTTACAGGATTGAGTGAATAGCTGTCTGTAGTGAAATATTTGACGTTATCTTAATTTGCTTTTCCATTTGAAAAAAAGAAAACAAATTGACCACGAAAATTATAGCAAACCAAAATTTCTTCAAGGTAGAAAATCATTTTTGATTCAGATATTGATAAATTTACAGCCAAGTAAAATTTCAGAGAAAGATATATATATATAGTATACAGGATGGTCATAAAAAAGGTTCCTCACTATATGAGCCTCTAGTGGCCTATCCGCTCAGCCAATCTAAATGAAGTTTCCAATATTTTTGTTTGAAAGTATGCACTTGAGATTTTGATGATTTAAAAACAATAGAGTCCTCATGGTTGTGGTTGCAGTGAAAAAAATTTTGAATGCCAGTACCTACTTTTCTCCTGTGCAAATCGAATAGCACACTGAAAAACCATAAATGGCATTAGAACAATACACATATGATGAAAATTGCTAGTGAAAAACATTTGCAAATGAAAACATTGTAAAGGGCCTGTAGGAACTCAAGAGGAGATAAGAAAAAAGACTTTTATTGAATTACAAGTTCTCAATATGGCCATCTTCCCAGACAATAATGCATTGCGTGCAGGAGATTATTGACAACAATGATGAATGTAACATCGCAGGAGGCATCTGTACAATTTCACGTTTTGGGGGGCGTCTTTGAATTCTGACAAATCTCGTGGATCTGATGTGTACACCTCAAATTTCAGATAACCTGAGAACTAGAAATCCGTCAGAGTGAAGTCAGAGAATTACGGTGTTCATGAAACTGTAAAGTTACAGATAACTCTATCTTGAAATGTTGTACATGCTGTAAACTTGTAATTCCAATGAAAATTTTTTTCCCTCTCTTCTCTCATGTTGTAATTAGTTCTTTATTATACTTTTCTTTGCAAATGTGTTATGCCAACAATTTTCATTGTATGTGTATCAGTCCAAAGCCATTTATGGTTTTTCAATGCACTGATCAATTTCTGCAGAAAAAAAAAATAAATGTTGCCTTTCAAATTTTTTTTTTTTACTGTAACTGTAATGAAGTGTACTTTGTTGTTTTAAATCACCACAGTCTCAAATGCATATCTTCATATAACAATATCTGAAATTTTACTTCGATTGTTGAGCGGATAGGCTGCTAGGGGTTCATATATTAGGGAAGTTTTTTATGATCACCCTGTATATGCATTGGGATTAATAATATATATGTTTGTGAACATTAGGAAAATTATAATACACATTTCATTTTTATAGATTATGGAAATTATAGTAAAGATAGTTTCAAGAATAATTTACAATTTTTATAAATATAAATGCATTAATAAGTGGGTAAATTATTGAATATTAAATATTTTTCTGTAAAATCTAATATGCAAAGAGATAACTGTCATCACCAAACTGATAGTCTTGTATAATAACCATTGCCACAGAAAATCAATATCATTTGGAACTATGAAGGATCACTTTGGAGCATTGCCATCATATATAATAGACATTTTACCAGTTGCTAATAGAATTTTGCTAAGTATTATTGTAGGGTTTACAAGTTTTTCTTTGATTTAGTTTATATTACTAACCAAATTTAATAGTATTGACAATCTCCTACCATCTAGCTGTAACTTTGCATAGTAAATCACAGTATAATATCACTAAGCATATTCTCAAAGGGAGATTAAACAGTGACTGTGGAAATATTGTTAGTGTCATATATGAGCAGTAATGACTATATTATAAGGAACTAATGAATTGCAAGGGAATTGTGATGTACGGAATGACTCAAATCGTATTTTTTTAAGAGGTTAAATATAAATATACGGTGAAATAAATATGTCCAGAAATGCGAGAGGTCATAAATTTAAAATGTGACACTTTATAGAAAATGTTTAAAAACAAGAATTTGAAAAATCCAAACTTTTTTTTTAAGATTAAAAAATATTGTAAAACATAATTAATGAATTCTTTCTTTTTTCTTTCTACCCTATCAAGCTTTTCTTTTATTATTTTAGAGAAAACTGTGATATTGAAGTGGAAGATGAAGAGGATTCTTCAGGGGAAGAATGTGAAACATCAGACGTAAATGATGATCAGCATAAAGATGATAGTGAAGAAGATATTGACACCAAATATGACTTAGATACATATGATAATGATGGTATGTTATACATCTTTCTAAAATTTATAGTAGTTCAAGTGTTCTATTTACTAATGCCTGGAAGTTGTAAAATGGATTAGGCCACTGACTTCTAATATGGTTATTTACCTTATACTGTTCTGTGATACAACAACAATATGGCTAATATGTTTGTATGTTGAGTCTAATATGTTTGAATCTTTTGCCATTAGCTTCTGCACTTTTCACCCAGGAAATTCATTATTAGCATTTGATATTTTAAATCTATTTACATCACAGTTGAGTAATTTGGTTTTCCTGTTGTATTGATTTATTATATCCTGCTGTATTTTAGTATGTCAGGTTGTCGAGCAAGATATCAAGAGGTATAAGAGATGTTGCTATTACTAATTAGTCCTCTGAAGGTGTACTGGAAAATGTTAGTTAAAGGAACATCTGTAAAGACATTATGAGCATATGAGATCCTTAACTTTGTATGACATAAATATATCTACCAGCTCTACCAATTTTTCATCACGTCTCCTAGTTTTTAATTTTTAGCCCTTCACTAAGGAAAATTTTTCTCAGAATTTAATGTAAGTTACTGAATTACTGAACTTAGATTGTGAAATTTTCCCGCTAATAGTAATATCCAGCCTAATTTTTCTTGTTAAATGTTATGTGATATGAATTGTCTTAAGGTATTGCACACATTTCTAAAGCCCTTTATAAATATTCAATCAATGTTCAATCAGTTAATATTTGTATTTAACTGTTTTGCTTCAATAGATGGGGCGTTGTAAAGTTTGTTCACATAAGATATATATTAGTTATTATTTTCATTGTATTTAAAAATACTTTGATAGATAAAAAAGCTTTCTTTTCCTATTCAGGATTTTCTCAGTATAAAAGTCTAAGAAAATTATGAACTAAAATCATCTAAAGGACATAAAAGTTAGAATATCTAATTAAAATATTAATATATTTAGATATGAATCATGTTATAAATAGTTCAGTAGCATGAGTGATGCATAATAAGTGAATTCAAGTCAAGCTGAAGTTCTTTTGAAGTGGCATCTCCACATAGTGTGAAAACTTCCCAGAAAAACTTGTTTTTTCAGTTTTCAAGATTAACAGCTTCACATTAAAAAAAAAATAAGTTTATATATTTCATAGGAAGGAGTCAGAAAATTTTTAAATTGCAGATGCGTAAGAGTTTCTTTTGGCAATTGATTTCTGTTTTCCGTAGTTTGGCAGGGGCTTAGCTTGACACATTTAAACACAGCTTATGCTGTACAAAGCCCAAGATCGGAAATTACTGGAAGACTGGGAATTTCCGATTCTGCAAATTTCTGGATCTTAGGTCATCAGTTTAAATCTGGTAAGATTATATGTAGAAATTATTACCAAAAAGTTATCTGTGAAATAATCAAGCATTTATGATCTTAAGTGAATTAAAGTTTTCAAAAAAAAAAAAAGAAAAGCTCAGTGTTAATATTTCTTTTGTTTCTTTCTTTTTTTTTTTTTTTCCTCAACTGAAGTTGTTAAACTTTTTTTTGTTAATGTGTAGAGGGAGACATTATTTCTTGTTTTTAAAATCCTATAATTTGCATGTAAGAAAGTCCCACCAAGTAATCAGCAAAAATCTTTTCATTCTCAATGACCTTGTTATCACTTACTTCGCATTCAATGGTAAAATTTTGCAGATTTAAAACCATACTACAGTTTCACCATTTATTGATTGATAATTGGTGCATAATCTTTTCATTCTCAATAAAATCTTTATCACTTTCTTCGCAATAAGTGGCAGTGTTTTCTGAATTTAAAACTATGCTACAGTTTTGCTATCCATTAATTGATTGATAATTAGGGCATTGTCATTGCAATAAAGACTTGAGCTATGTCATATCCATTTAACTTTCCTCACACATTCAATTAATCAGATAATTTCGCAGTTCTTTCTGGTCATTACAGCTTGTCATATTTCTTCAGAGCAGCCATTTAAAAAACTGCTTCATGAAATTAATTGTGACTTAAAGCTGACATGGCAACACTTTCTTACTTGGAAAATCTTCTTGATTTTTTTTTTTTTTTTTTTACTACAAATTTTTCTGTCCATTGATTAAAGACTGGGCACTGTCAGTGCAATGAAACACTTCAGTTATATCATCTTCATGTAGAATTTCTTCACATATTCTATTTATTAGAAATTTCACTTTTTATGTATTATATTTCCTAAAAATATTCAAATTCACAGCTATCATCATCATGAAATATGATAGCTGGTTATAAATAGTCCTGTCTCCAGCATTTTTGGTTCTGTAAGTGATAAGGTGATCCATATAGCTGGCACCCCATATGAATAAACATATTCAGACTTCGTAGTAAAATGTGTCCTTATTTAATTGCAGCTTGTGAGCACAATGTAACTGCTGCTATCCAAAAATCAGTACAAGTCAGTGCCTATGCAGCCATTTTGAAAAGTATTTGCAGATATATTCTCTCATTGCCTTGCAATGCTCCACATTGCAGATTTTATATTAGAATATTTCAAGGATTCTAAGACAGTTTTACTACTGCATTGATTTTGAAATTGCTTCTTTATATTTGCATTTCAGTGCTCATATAACTCCCATATCCGTTAATTGATAGATAAATATAAAGTTTCAAGGGAAGTGTAAAATGGACATGTTATCTTTCACTTCCTTTATGTAATGGAAAAAATGCCTATTTTTTTTTGTAAGATGAATGGATCTATGTATAAGCCAACCCCCATCATTTAGCCTTAGAAAAGTTCCAAAAACTCTCAGAAATATAAGGTAACAGCAAATGCCTACTCACAATTTGAACTCAAGCAGGACAAGAATAATGTGGCCAGTGTAAGTTAAAATGTTGCTAACTCTAATTGAAACAAAATATGTAAAAAATGAAATAAAAAAATCTGGATCTCATAGGCTATGTGCTATTATAAATTCTGTGAAAAATATCTGGGTGAAAAAATAAAACATCTAAATTCATTAGGCCATGTGCTATAAATTTTCAGAGAAACATCTAGACAACATTTAAAGTACTTAAATCTAGATGTGAAATATTTAGACTGGTAACAAAAGGAATACTTTAATTACCAAATCTCTACTTTACTCAAAGCTGCACTATTTTTACTTCTTGTGCACTCAGCAATTTTAAAATTTTACCTAATATCTGAGACAAAGTAACAAACTGGCTGAGACATGGGAAGAACTTCATCAAATAAGGACAGTCCCAGTCAAAGCAGGCTAAATGGTAAATCTACATATAATCTGTGTCAGTTGTTTCAGAGTTTGTACTGGGAAGAAAGTGACACATTGTTCTGAATGTATTTCTTAAAAGTTAAAAAATTTCCAACTAATATATTCCTTATTCTAAACTGAAGGCATAGCTTTATTAATAATGCATTTGTTTTCAAATGAATCTTTATTCTAAAAAAAGAAAAATTAATGTGTTTGATGTATTAAATGTAATAGTTGGTGTTATTAGTTTCTCTCGCTCTTCGCTAATTAATTTGTGTTTAGTTTAATAAATAATTAAAAACATGTAATAAAAATTCTAGTTCTTAAGACTCTAATTCTTAAAATTAAATAGAAAGTAAAAAGGAAAAATTAAGGGGGAAATCTAACATCTTGAATTACACTGAACATGAAACTAACAGAAAAAAATTAGGAAAATTTCAAGGTTGATCTCTACTGTACTGTTCCGCTAGGTTTCTGTCTGAATAAATCGTCAAGTGGTATTGGTAGTTCATGAAATCTGGAAGCCTGCTGCGTAAAATAGATTTTTCGATAATCCTGATGTTGGTGAAAATTTTGTGAATATTGCCAAATAAGTTGAGAATTGGGCTATTTTTTGTAATAGTAACCCTTTCATATAAAGCAGAGATTTTCAATTACTGTGTTTGGTTGCACGTGCATAATGTTTTATGAAAGTGGTTCCTGAAAAATCGTCTCAAAGTTTGCTTAGTGTTATAAATTAGTATATTATTCTGGATACGACTATAATTTCTGACTGCTGGAAGGAGTACATAAAATAGAAGGATGTGTAGTGCAAGAAGGAGCACTGGGAAAAAATGTATTTATGGTTTTCTTGGACACTGTTATATGTATTTATCTGCCATTAACAGCGATTGAGCTGAAATGATCATATACTTATGTGGACGAGATGGTATGTTAAAAAGTTAACATTTTATTTATTTATCAGTGTCTGTGTGTTATTTTTTGTTACAAGATTTGTTGTTTAATGTTTCTATGTTAGGAAATATGTATTTTTGGTTATTTATCACTCTGTGTATTTTTGGTTATTTTTTCGTGTGTGTGCGTTAAGACAGCAGCAGATTTTTTCTCGTTAACATGGTAGTTTTAACTTTGTTTAGCTTTCTGGTTTTATTTAAGTGAAAACAGATATTATGTATACATGGAGGAAGTTAAATTAATGCGCAGTGCCTAGTTTGTGCAATTCTGTGATTTTTTTTAAGTTAAAATAGGCTGATGTGTACATGGACACCAAGTTTGTGTAAGTGTTTGATTTCTTGCTTTGATTTTCTGTAGAGGGTCTTTGTGGTGCCAATGTTGGTGTCAAAAAGGATCAGCACCATCTTGAAATTGCTGCCGATCCTTCGTGTCACTGATCTTGGCATGAAAAAAAACTGTTTCAGCAAATGGTACCGTAGAGTAAAGATTAACCCATTTCAATTTGCTGTTTCTTTTGAAGGTTCATGTGCAATCAATTGTGAAATAGTATGTAAATATTTTATTATTGAATGATAACTCCATTTGTATTGCATTAAAGAACTAATTATGTATAATTAAAAAGTATTCCTCTTTGCTTAATGATATTGTATAGTTTAAATCCATTTGCTGTTGTAAGGAGATACGAATTTAAAACTATGAAACCAACGGTTTAGCAGTTGGTTTCATAGTTTCATAGTTGGTTCATAGTTGTGCTTAGCAGTAGTTCATAGCTGCATAATGTTTAGCAGTTGGTTAGTAAAGAAACCAAGAACTTTTTATTGTTATTATTATTTAATTTATATTGTTTGTTTATGATCATTTGGTACCTTAATTATTTCAGATGAAGATCGTCCATTTTTCAATATATCTGATGTAGCAGTGCACGTAGATAACAAAGATGACAATTATTTGGTTGATCATGATGCGGTAAGTTACAAAATTTTAAAATAATAGCATCTGAAGTTATGTTTTGGGAGTAACATTAAGTCATTTATTGTAAATATATATTCCCTCTTTGATTAATGCAGTTTATTCTGTAATGAGTTGTAGTAGAAACCTTGGTGCTGTTAATTAAATTTATTATAATTTTATTATATTTCTACGCAGAATAGATGCTTTAAAGATCTATTCTGCGTAATTCTTTTCAAAGATTAAATTGAACATAATAATTGCTTTTATGGAAATAATGGTAAATATCAACTTCAGTTGATTTCTTTAATGCATAATTGTAAGTTGTCATTTAAAAAAAATTTTTGCATATTGAATAGTAAAACATGCTGTAAGTAATTTATAATTTTAATATTTCATGTGTTAATCAATGCCTACTCTGTATTTGTCCATGCTGTGTATTCATATTTTATTCAATTTACTTATGTAATATTGTCTAGATGCTGAGTTATTTTCATGCTTTTAAAATTTATTGTTTTTGTTATATTAAAAATATATTATTATCAGTATTTGTTTACTGAATGTTTAGTTATGTATTATGGTACTGTATTTTCACGTACCGAGTTTCTTAATAATACATTCAATTCCTCCATATCAAAATCATTATGTATATATTTATATATATGTTGTAATTTTTGTTGGTATGTTGATAGGACTTAGTTAAGAGTTGGCTAGAGAAAATCAAACCAATCACTTTTTAGTCATGACTGAGAAAACTGCTGCATAGCTGATGACTAGAGGGAAAATTATAGTTGGCTTGATGGTTAAAATGTCATTTTTATTTTGAGCAGGAACAGTTTTTCAAAAATGCATTTTTGCTTAATTGGTACAACACTTGAAATGCTAAACTCAACCCCACAATTTCTGTATATGCAGCTTGCATTTTAAGTAGTAGAAAAATACAGCTATGAAAGAGACATGACTTTCTAAGGCTGGGGCAAGAGAGCGAAGTAACCATCACTATTTATAATCTCAGAACGCTTTGTTTTAATCTCGCATAATGATTGGGCAAGAGTTTTCGCATTGCAGTTACTGCAGGAAAAATCCAGATGCCTTGAAAGGCTTGTATTTTAATTGAAAATTAGAAATTTAAAGGTTTATTGTTAATTAAGTGCCTTTCAGATTTTATATGTTATGTATATTGAGTTAGACTTCCATGATTAAGCCTTAAAAATTCTTTAAGTAGTTCTTGAAAATTGGTTGAATGTATTTTTTGGGGGGAAAGTACAAATCTCAAATCAGTGATGATTTATTGAAGGCAAATATAGTTAATTAATATTATTTTCAGTGTAATATGGCAGTGAAAAAATTTTTTGATATTTGCTGTAGAAAAGTGATTGGTTGACAAACAGTATGCTGTAAGTATTGATTATTGAATTCTTATTTGAGTAATGTATTTTTCTTTGCATTCTTTGAATTTTGCATTAGGAACGTGAAGATGAAGAAGAAGAGGAAGAAAATTTTACCATAAAAGATACTGATAATCTTCTAGTTGTTGGCCATGTTGAAGAAGAAAGTTCTGTATTAGAAATATATGGTATGATAATATCCCTTTTATGCCTCCCCTCGATTTATAGTATATTAGAATTATTTTTAATCTAAATAATATTTTATGGTGAGCTGGGATTTCTGTGTGTGTAAGGTATTTTTGAAAAAGAATGTGCTGTTTTCCCTCATTCAGAAATCCAGTCTTGAAATTCTTTTTAATCTGTTCTCTTTTTGTAGTTAATACATTTAGAATAAATTGTTCAAATAAAGGTTTTTTCCTTATGCTTTGTAACCAACATTATGCTGTTCACTGTATTCCAGTTTTAATAGTTTGAATAATTTTTCACTATTCAAACTGAATTGAAAATGAATGAAATATATCAATACATATTGATATATTTCATTTTTCTGCTGTAGTTTTTTATTTTACATATATATTCTCCTAAATAATTGTCCCTGTGTTGCTAAAAATTTGGGTCTACTAATAATCTAGTGGCTAAAGTTACAGAGCCTTCTTATTCATGTCTGGTCCCATTTTCAAAAATTAAATGGGATCACTAAATAGTATATTTTCGTATGCAATATTAATACAAGTATTTCTCTTGGAAAATCTCCACAAAGACATACTTTCTTTTGAGCAGATAACCCTCAAATGCGCAGCTGTAATTAATAAACCAACTCAGAAGTAACTTGATCTTTGTCAAGCTTTCGATTAATACACATAATACAATTGCTGAAGTCACTGAAATTATTCTAGAAATATCCTTTTCAAAACATAACTGGTTGTTGAAATATCCTTTATAAAACATAACTGGTTTTATAATTTCCCTTTCAAAATGTGCCATGGAAGTTAGGGACACTTAGTTTTAGAATTGCATGCAGTTTGTTGCAAAATGCTATGCTAAAATTACACAATAAAGATTTAGTCACTTCCATTGGACTACATATCTGTGAATTCAGTGAAGGATGTGAATGTGTAGCGGTTGCTTCATCACAAAATGTTATTTGGTACTCCTCTGTTATCGAGACTAGATTCAGAAATGTATCTATATGAACATGTGTATGTATGTATGTGCATATAGGATTGTATGTACACTGTGCCAAAAAAAAAAGGGGGGGACAATTCTATATCTCCTGTTTTATTGGCTGATTGACGAAATTCAAATTGCGTTTTTCATGTCTCGAAAGTGCGATACTTAAGATATGTATTAGATTTATATATTGCATTGTTCTACTAGAGGTATTTTGACGCCAAATCAGACTTTTTCTGAAATGACATGCCATTTTTTTTCCCCATATTTCGATTCTACAACTCCAATTATACCAAACTACCAAGTTCTATATAAATCGCACGAGTAGTTTTTCAAAGTTAGCTCTCAAAATTTTAGCTCCTCAATATTAATTGATCGTATATATTTATTAATATCGCTTTTTTTTATTAAACTTATTTGATTCTTCCTTTCATGTTTTGAAATTTAGGTTCATTCTAAATTAAATTCTCTCCACAATGTGTCAGCAATGATGTTTGCAATTTCCCTAGATAGGTTGGCCTTTAATTCATCCAGTGTCTGTGGTTTATCGCAATAGACATGGCCCTTCAGAAAACCCCATAAGAAGAAATTTGGAGATCTGGTGACTCCAAAGGCCACAAATCAAAGGAAACAATGCGATTTCCAAAGAAACTCCTAATCAAATCTGTACTTTGTTTTGACGTGTTGTATGTAGCACCATCATGCTGGTAGATCACGTGTTTTGTTTAGGCAACGCGGGTTGCATCTATTGGCAAAATGCCAAATTGTTCTAACTTCAACAGTATGCAGTCTTATTTATATAGAATTTCGTGGGATGTGGCAGTTTTTTTTTATTTCGTATTTCTTCTTTTTTTTTTGGCATCGCAAATCAAAACATGAGACAGACCATTAAATTTTCATCCTCCTTGAATCTTTTGCCACAAACCACATTAAAATCAGATACTTTTTAACAAAACTACAGCCAAGTGAAATAGGTCAGTTCTAAAAGAATCACCCTGTAGTTATGTAATGTTCAACATTGTGTTTTGTTTTAGAAATTAGTAAATCAGGTTTTTTATTTCCAGAAATTGTGTCAAAATATTAAAAAATATATTATTCTTATTTAAGGTGCTTACATTTGATTTATTGGCTGATGATGTAATTTCACCAATAATGCTCAGTTTAGTTAAACCATCAATTAGATTTTTTTTGTTTTTTCTAATAAATTAAACCAGTTAAGAAAATCTGCACCCAAAATTCCTTTGCTGACATTAGCTACGTGAACGGCTCTTGAAAATCATGACAAAGTCCCAAATTGGGAGTTAAAATTTGTGTCTGAAACACAGGATTTTAGTACCATCTGCAGCTTAAAGTCACCACTTATTTTGTCATTACACATGGCTGGAATTAGACTTACATCTGCACTACTATCAACCAAAAATTTTGTCCCTGTTCTTTTGCCAATTATAGAAAGTCAATTATCGAATTTATGGCAGTTCTTTAAATCTTCAGCAGCAGAACCAGCCACTAATTCTTCTGCTGGGCAGGCACGTTTTCCTGCATTTTCCAGTTGCTTGATGGCATACATTTTTCCAGAAAGCATCTTGACATGGAAGTAAAGTGGTAATACACAGTTTGCCATCTGGCTTGTAGCGCCTGCTTCTGCCTGTAGACAATGATTTGTTATTTCTTTCTGTACTATGACTTCTTTCATTTGGCTAGTGGTGGGAATAGAGCTCTTGAATCTAGTATTCCAATGAAGATATCTTGTCCAGTAATTATGAAATGGTATCTGGCTATGCACTCGAATTCTTAACTTTTAGTTGAATAAGCCTCATATACTTCAGTTTGTGAATGCATGTCAAAAATCTTATCAGCCATAATCACCAATTTATTAATCCTTCATCACTAACCACCAATATATGTGTAATATGGTGCCACAGTTTTTCAACCTGTAGTGTTTTTAATACCATGTCAAGAATATCATTGGTTGTGAAGGAATTTTTTATAATAGGTGGCTTGGTTTCATGTTGCCAGTTTCAGTCCCAGTAAAAAGGCATTTGATTAATTTTTCACTATCTTTGAATATATTTAATAAATTTTCTTTTGTCAATGAATATTTATTTAAATTTGGTATCTTCATTAGTTATGTCATTAATTTAAAATTATTCATCTATCTGTGAAGCATTAGCATCATCTGACTAGTTTAAACATGGTAAATTTTTGTGAATATTGAAAGCTTTAAGAAAATTTAATTTTTGAGTGGAAGAAACTTTAAGAACGGATTTTTGAGTGGAAGAAACGGGATAATTTTTGCAAAGCCAAAGTCGAAATTGTGATTAAATATCCAACTACGATTAGCAATCAAAGACTTAAATTTCACCTTTTTGGACATGAGATTTCATTGGGATTCATGTTAACATGAATCTTTGTTAATCTTATGTTTAATCTTATGAATTACTTTCATTATTATTTCTACTAACAGGTGGTGCTACTCTCTCGACTTCGTTAGGGTATAAATATGTTCATAACTTGGTTTTTCAGTTGCACATTTCTTTGCTGCTGATAAAAAGAGACTTTGTTCGCCCATGAAATCAATAAGAGTTTCTATGCTAAAAATCTACGCCTAACACAGGTTGTTGCTTCACCTTTATGATTTATTTGAGGCATATTTCTCTTCTGTCTTGATGAAAGGCTAACTGTACAAGTTTCATTTGTCTTGTTCTTTGTTTAAAGATTCAGATATTCAAAATAGTGAAACCATTGAGAGAAAAAGATTATTGTGTGTACAAACACTCATTTGATTCTTATAATAAACTTGCATAGTGCCATTAGCAGTGACAGAAATATAAACAAATGTAAAAGTAAATCATTTCTACATAAAATTAACAATAGTAGACACTGTAGTATTTTGACAATACTACAGTGCCTGTATTGAACACATAAAGGACTCTCCAGAAATAAATGTCTTTTGTTCAGTACCTTCATCATAGGTTTATGAACCATTCTTTTTTTGCTAAAAAATCAGTGAATGGTATTAACTACCCAGATATGTTGAAAATTTGGCTTTTTCCCCAGTTGAAGGAAGATATATAAAATTTCATTTTTTAAAAAGATGGTCCACTACCCCATTGGCTTTTGAAGGTTCATAAATTTCTGAACAGAGAACTACCACATTATTGGATTGGTCACAGGGCACTCAATAATTTGGTTCTACACAGCTACCCTCCTACGTCACCTGACTTAACCCCATGTAACTTCTTCCTTTGGCAATATATCAAAGATCTTGTATTCATACCATCTGTGCCTACAAGTTTGCCCAAATTTAAAGGATGCATTACAAACAGTTAATATTGAAATATTACAACCTGTTTAGCAAGAAATGGCGTATCACATTAATATTATATGGGTGACTAAAGGAAGTCATAACGAACACATATTTCATATAGAAAACAATTCAGCATTTTTTATATTTACAATGGCATATTATTTATAATTTTCTGTATGTAATTATGAAAAATAATAAGTTTTGTAATCGGATGATTCTTTTTTGATAATCCTGTATTTCTGTGTGTGTGTCTAAAATAAAATGTGCAATTTTGTTTAAATATGCCTGTAATGTTAAATTTTTTTTATATAGTATACAACAAAAATGAAGACTCATTGTATGTGCATCATGATATAGTACTTCCCTCATACCCACTGGCATTAGAATGGTTAAATTTTGATCCTTCAGAAGATAAAACTGGTAATTTTATTTCTCATAATAAATTTAGTGTATATATCAACATAAATTAAAAAACAATGTATTAAATATTTTATATGCATGTTGAAAGCATTAGAAAAATTACTAATAAATGTGTACTCATCAAAATAGTATATATAGTCAGGATTTCTTTGATATTTATATTCTGTATTTTCATTTTCTGTATTTATATTTGTATACTATCAAAATTTTGTTCAGTTTTAATAATTTATTATTCATTAATTTATTATTGCTAAATTTGTTGAAAATAGGTTCTACACTGACTACCAATAAATATTTGGACACCTATGCAAATGACGATATCTGCGGTCCTAAGGTACGTCTTGGACTCCGCCGGTATATATCGTGTAGGAAACAGCATTGGCTTTAGTCGCATGCAAGATGCCTCGCAGTTCGGAGCTCTCTGATTTCGAGAAAGGTATAATTATCGGGTATCACAAATGTGGCCGATCCTTAAGGGGCATATCTAGCGATCTGAAGTACCCAAAATCGACAGTGGCCTGTGTGATTAAGAAGTGGAAGGTGAGCGGTGATTGTCGGAATGTGCCCCAAGTCGGCAGACCAATGAAACTGGGAGATAGAGACAGATGAGTGCTGTCCAGAGAAATTCGGAAGAACCGCACCCAACCGATGGCCCTCATCCACGGGGAGTTTCAACAGGCATCCGGGAGTATTGTTTCAATGAATACCATCTGTAAGGAAGCACATCTGCTTAGTTTTCATGGTCGTGCTGCTGCCCATAAGCCTTTGATCACAAAGTCCAACTTCGCTGCTTGGTTAATGTGGTGCAAAGCACATCGAAGTTGGACCGTAGATCAGTGGAAACGGGTTCTTTGGAGTGACGAATCAAGGTTCACCTTTTACCGTTCGGATGGCAGGGTCTGGGTCTGGCGTCTACCTGGAGAACGTCTCCTGCCCGAATGCATTGTGCCAACAGTCAAGTTCGGCGGAGGTGGAATTATGGTCTGGGGGTGTTTCTCCTGGTATCGGCTGGGACCCTTGGTCCCCATTCATGGTAAGCTCAACTCCGATGCCTACTGCAGTATTTTGGAGGACAATGTGCTTCCTATGTTGTGGCAGTTTTACGGGTTGGACCCCTGTTACTTTCAGGACGACAATGCCAGTTGTCATGTTTCGACGTTAGCCAAGGCTTGGTATGGTGCCAATGGAGTTCATCGAATGGACTGGCCTGCCCAGAATCCAGACCTGAACCCTATCGAGAACCTCTGGAACGAGTTGCATCGCCGAATTCAGGGTTGCACTACCCATGCAAAATCGGTGAAGGAACTTCTATCTTCTTCCAAGCCGAGCGGAAGAAAATACCACTAGCTGTCATACAAAGACTTGTGGAAAGTATGCCCTGGAGGGTCCATGCTGTAATTACCTCTCGTGGAGGCTCTACCAACTATTGATTTTGAATAAAGTTAGTTTTTCTTTTCTATCACAGGTGTCCAAATACGTATTGGTAGTCAGTGTATATGTTCTAAGCAGCCACTTCTTCCCCCCCCCCAAATCAAATTTATAGATGATTTTATTAATTTGTAGATGTACTATAGTTTTATAGTCATTCATATATCTGCAAGCTGTATTAATGGTATTTGGCATTTGCCACTATAACATGCCTTTGACATGCTGCTACTTTTTTAACCAGCATTCCTCAGAGTTATGCGCTTGGCTTTATGCTGTTAAATACATTTTTAAATGCCATTAAACCAAGGGAGTGCTTTTTGAACTTTCTAAACTATCCTTTTCAGCCTTATTCTCTCACCATATGAATTAGAAATTACGTATTGCTGTGAAAAGTTCTTTCTAAAAAAAGCAAGTTCTGCAGCAATCAAAAACTCTGATGTCCACCATTCACTTTAAGGGATAAAGCATTGTTAATTTGATCCAGTTTCAAATCCTGGCAAACAAGCCGGCTTCATGCATGTTTTGATGATTACCCCGATACTGTACACTTCCTGACACTGAACATGCAACACCAAGAAGGAGCGGCCCAAAACTTATTTCAGGGTAGATGCACGTCACCAAGTTATGCAAATGATGTGAAATGCACAGATCTCCAGTGCACATTGAAGAAGATGTATGGGAAGAAATATGCAGAATATTCAGTTTTCGTGCTGTTATTTCTGCTAGGGAAATCATCGTAGAAAATTTGTTCTTGTCTCAGAGGACATGTGTAATAGCAGCGAATGCCAAGCCACTGTCAACAGAAGCTGTTCCCGCAGACAGATGCTTTTACAAGGGGCTTGGGGAGTGGCCTAAAAAGTGCAGGTTTGCCTATGACAAATCTCAACTGACATACACCTGGACCCATCCACAGTGCACCTGGTTGAAACAAGGAAGTGGGGCAAGTTCAAGGGGTGCAGGTGCAGCCAGATTGACGGCAGTGTACATGGTTCGACATGTCCACTGACAAGCGGTGGTCTACCCGCAAGCCACTTCCTCCTCCACTCTGCAGCATGTTCAAGACACCTGATATGTTCCCATATCAACCAGAACCATTTGCTGTCAATTGGTGACTAGTGGCCTGCGCTCGGGACGTCCATTAAGACTCTCATTGACCCTGCATCATAGATGCCAGAATCTGCAGTGTGCGGGTCTCAAGTGATGTGGGCGATAGAATGGCGCAGGGTCATTTTCTCAGATGAGTCTTGCTTTTGTTTCTCCAATGATAGTCAGTGTGTACAAGTTTGTCATCGATGTGGGGACAGTTCAATCTGGCAGCAATTGTGGAAAGCCCCACTGTGTGACAGCGCATCGTGAATAGTATTCGATTCCAGGTCACCTCAAATTCGTATTCAGGGCACTAGGGAGACCCAACGATACGTGGGTGTTGTACTATGCCAATGACACTCCCCTACCTTCAAGGAGTGTCCAATGCCCATTATCAGCAGGATAATGTCGACCACACACTGCTCTCATCAGCCAACGTGTTCTGCAGTGTGTACTGATGCTTTCCTGGCCACTGTTCTCTCCTGATCTCTCAACAGTTGGACACATTTGGATTGCGATTGGATGCCATTTGCAGACCCTGCCATGTTCAGAAGATGCTGTGGAAAATGGTTGATGAGGAATGGAGAGTCATTACTCAGGAAACCATCCGTAGTCTCGTTTAGTTTTGCCAGAAAGTTTCAACTAAAGTAGCAGAAGCAGACTGGAAAAGTCGCAAGTGATGCCAGAGATCACATGATTTTTGTGGCATCATAGTTAAGTGTGCTTATATGACCTCTTAACGTCATCACAAATTTACTGTCTATTGGTTCGGTAAGTTACAGACTATTCGATTCTTAGATTTCTGGTGTTAAATTAATTTGTAAGATATTCCTCACATTTAGATTGTTAGCACTTTTGTGGTAAATTTTTTTCACTTGGCAATTTTTTTTTCCCTTAATTGTGAACATTTTAACAGGAATGCTTTTCAGTATTTTTTTTTTCCCCTGGGTGGTGGATTTATTTCAGATTCTGATTACTTAAGAAAGCCTTGTTTGTTCTTTCAGTGCTAAATTTATTTGTATTGTTATTTAGAAAACTGCAGTTGCTTTAAGTCATTTCCATTGCTTAGTTCTTAATAATATTATAATCAGGAGAATGAATTTTATTTCTTTCTCTGTTTGGGTACTCAGTATATGGTGCAGAAGAATTGGGGGTGCACCATAGGATTGGGGGAGGAACTGACTGAAATCCAAAATTTGTAGAGTACTAAAATCGTGAATGTTAGTATTAAGGCACATAATTCTCTGTTTTATATCCTTTTTCAATATTTTTTCTTTTATACTTATTGTTTGTATGGAATGAGCCTATCTATCAATAGTACAATAGAATCTTTGCTTCATGAGTCAAAAAAAATTTTGCAAACTGCAGTTTTGAGGGAAAATTTTGAATTTTTTTACAAGATCTTAATAAGAATGTAAATAATGATATATTGGACTTTTATATATAGAGTAAAATAGGTATTGTAATTAAAAACATATTGATGCCTTCTAAAGTTTCTAAACTTGGCAGCCAACGTTGACTTGAGATGGGACAACTTAGATAAGGACAAAGGGGAGGAGGGAGTTCAGAGGTCCCAAAGCACCCCCTTCCCCCAACCCCCTTCTCATTATACCGGCGTGAGGCTGCGCAGCCTTGAAAAGCCCATATGTAAACAGGATAGCCAGATGCCAACTTCTATTTAAGCTTAAATAAACTGTTCTTTTAATATGAATTATTTTTAATTGATACATTATTTTAACATATAAACATTTTATAATATATTAAAAAATCTTTGAAGTCACAAAAAGGAGCGTAAGGAAATAATGGTGGTCGCAAAAACTTCGCAAATTCTAAAATTTTAGTACCACAAGTTGTTGTCAAAAGTTGCAAATTTGCAAAAAATCGCATGATCTGGCAACACTTTTGTGATTGACTCTGTACCTAGACATGTTGCTTCATGTATTGCTGTCCAAGGTGATCTTACAACCTACTGTTCTTGCTCTGTATTATGCAAATCATTTAGAAATAAAGATCACTTATTGTTTGTTGCTGTCTCTCTCTCTGTTTGCCGAGTTTCATCACTTTCTGGCCACTCCTTCTTGCTGATGCATTTTCAATGTCGGATAGTGTAAATATAAACTAGTTTCAAATAGGAAACCATCTACAAAGACATTCTTCACCTTAGGTACGTAGCCCTTTCGTTCTTGCCATGTTCAGTTAAACATGAAAAAAAAAAAATCCCCTTCAGTATATATCTCAGTTCTGAAGCTTATAAAAACTGTGCATATCATTTTATAAGTTTTGTAAAAGTAGTATTGATATTTAGCACTATTTATTATCACTATCATTTAAGTAAACAAATTGCATTAGCAATATTATTTAAGTAAAAAATTTTATTGAATTCTAATTTCAATATTATAATTTGAAGTAAAATCAATTATTTGTAGCAAATTATATCTAAAGCAATGTAAAGTTCAATCTGTAATGAAGCACAGAAATTTTCTTTGTGATGAATTACATTTCATAATCAAATTTATATAATATAATATATCTTTATATAATAATCAAAATAAAAATGGGCTTTCCTAACCACTATTTATTAATTTGTTAAATAAATATTTGCCATAGCCATTGAAGCCATTGCTTCAATATAAAAACTAAAAGGCCAAAAAGTGCAAGATATGTACTGTTTTTAATCCCTGAAATCTCTTTTTTCTTGTAACTGTATCATAGGTGAAGTAATTGAAAAGGAGAAATTCTTCCTTAGATAGACATAATAGTTCCTAAATATTTCAAATCTGTATTTTTGAAAACTAAGAATATTATATCCACTAATATATCAGTATTAGAAGTGCAGTGCTTTTTAATATTTTCTAACATGCATAAAAATATCTTCTGCATATGTTAAAAGCTTCTGTCGAATATCAGCGCACAAACTTATTTTATTTTTATGCATCACAGCTTCTGCTTTCATATCTAGTTAAATCCCTATAAAATAACAGTACTTCAGATCCTTTAGAAGGTTTTCAGGAAAATTTAGATAATATACTAAGTTTTTTTTTTAATTATGGTGATTTCTGGCATAAAAATTCAAATTATCTTTTGCATTGACTTGTTTTTTATTATGTAAAATTGTGTGTTCAAATTTTAGGTAATTATTTAGCTGTGGGTGATATGACACCAGTAATCAAAATCTGGGATTTAGATGTAATTGATGTATTAGAACCAGACTTTTCACTTGGGAAGATCTCAAAAAAGAAGTCCAAAGTAAATTATTTAAATACTTATTCAAATATTTTCCATTAATGCAGTATTTTAGTTCATTAAAGATGTTTTTTGTTGCTGTTATTTTCAGTTACTGATCCTTTTGTGTTAAGTGAATAATGATAATGGATAAATTGATGCATATTCTATTGTACCTAAAGTAAATTTTGAAAAGAATTTAAATAAATGAAATGTGTATGAAATTAGCAGTAAAATTCCTAAAGTGGTAGTAAAAATTTTAAAATGAGCTGTATAGTGTGAGATTTCTATGTTGGAACCAATTTTATGTTATATTTATGTTTCATACATTGATATCTTACAATATTTCACTAATTAGCTGAAGTTTGAAAATGTGTGGCCAAATATTACAGTCTAATATTTAAGTCTCCAGCTTTTCTAAAAAAATCTATATTTGCTTTATATTCTTTTCTTTTTATTTTTTAATAAATATATTCAATAAGTAAATTTGGTACTTTCTGATTATTTGCAGCCCTTGATTCAACATTATGATAATATATAATTCATTCAACAGATATGATAATATATAATTCATGCATGCACATACCATATATGTGTTTGTGAGTATATGCAGATTTACATGCTTTTTGCTAAACAGTATCTACCAGCTATAAAAATCCAAATTTTGACTGTATATACTTTATCGTTTCTGATAAAAATGCCTTGTTTCTTATGAAATACTTCTTTTTTTTATTATTATTTATGGAAAGAACTGTGCTTATGGGCTGTAAAGATAGCCAAACAAATGTTCTTTGCCAGTTCACAAATTTGAAAGTGAACTACTGACTTTGCAGGAGGGTGCATGTAATCAAAAAATACTGTAAATTTTTTGTTTGTGTATCATTAAGTTTAAACACATGCTTTTCAGAAAATCTGAAGAAATCAGATGACAAATATCTGTAAATTTTATATTGGTATTTTAAATGAAATAGTAAGCTTTATTAAATTGCTGGTGCTTTGATTGTGCTCTTGATACTTTTATTAAAAATTTGATAAATTATAGAGAATTTAAGTTAAATAAATAACATATTTTAATATCTATGTGCCTGCTAGTCTCTCATCAGTAATTTCATGGCTACACTTTTGAATTTAATAATATTGAAATTTTAAAAAAATGTTACATGTGTACATATAATTTTTAAATATAAAATTATATTTAAAAATTATATGTACAGTTGCAATTAGTTTTTTCTTCCTCTCCCACCTATTTTAATTTTATTTTTAGAAGTGAAGTAACCGTAAAATAAATATTTACATCAGTGTCTGTGAAAACATAACAGAACTTTGACGTATTTTATCCTAAAAACTAATATTTAACTTGAGCAAGTAATTCAGAATCATATATAAAGTACTGTGTTTTGATTAAGACATATTACTTGATATGAATTTTCATTATATTTTTTATTTTCTTTTTCCTGTAGGTTAGCATGAATTCCCATTCTGATGCTGTGCTAAGTCTTAGCTGGAATAAGCATGTTAGGTAAAATTAAAGAATATTCAAGAAGAAAATTTTTTATTTATCATTTGAAGATATATATATATATGTATTTGTATTTCATCTGTTAAATTGTTTTGTGTACATAGCTATGACTATTAATAACACATTGATATTATTTAAAAGTTTCCCAAACTCTAATTGAATAGCATGTATCAACAACAACTCTCTCACACATCGAAAAATTATGTTTCACTTTTGCATTTTATATAGTAAAAGTTAAAACTGAAATGTCAGTTTTTAGTTTAATTATGTTTTAATTTTATGTGCTCTAGTTAAGCCAAAAAAATGGAATTTATTACATAATTTTTCCTGTGTTGTTAATAGCAATGTCTATCTTATTATTAATTTTGTATGTTATTTCTTTTCTTTTAGAACTGTTTTAGCTAGTGGTTCAGCTGATTCTACCATAATTTTGTGGGATCTTCAAGAAGTAAAAGTTTTGAATCGACTTGAATATCATACTAATAAGGTAAATAAGTTTTCAAAGCCATTTTGTATTACTTGTTTTTTAATAAATAGAAAATGGGACATCTTAATATATTGATTAAAATTTAATTTTATTTAGCAAAACATGAAATGTGATTTCATATGTTTGTTAACCGTTTGCCTGTGAGGGTATATTTCAGGAAAATTTGTCATAACGTTTTTTTTTATCCTTTCATTCCCAATAAGCACCTTTATTGCTAATTCCACTCAACTTTCAAATAAATATGGAACAAGTATTGCCATTTATTGACAAAACAGTGAATTAGCTGGGTACTTATGTATTATCCCAACCAGGTTGGCACGATTTGTAAATTTGAGTAAAAAAGTGTGAATAGAAAGAAAATGTACATTTATTAATTACAGATAATTTTTAATACAGTTTTTTATGTTATTTTGTTTTAAAGTATAAAATATCAATTAAACCCTTCCGGTTTCGAATTTGAATAAGTTAGAATAATTACAATTAAGTAATTATTTTCTCGGCGGAAATCTTTTGGCTATTGCTTTTAGCACTGATTGAAAACCGTCTTCGCCATTAACAGCTTGAGCTTGGCGCCATATAAATTCGATAAGGTATGAATCAAGATGATGACGGGCTGTTCCTCTCTGTTTTTTGTTGCGCCATTTGGCTGAGCCCCACATGTGCTCTACATGTTGTGTGTGAACGCCCGTGTTGGAATCCACAAAGTTATATTTGTGATTAACACTTCCATGCAGAAATCCAGCATTTTCCAACTCACTTGTTCTGTATCCTTTCCAGCAATCCGAATAAATGATGCTTCCTTCCTTGATATTTTTGCAAATTTTTTCCATGAGGGTAACGGCGCTTCTGTTATGTACAGTAACCAAAAAAGTCTCTTTCGTTTCTCGGCAAATTCCGCCGAAAACCCATTGCTGTGGTAGTACACGCCCATTGTTATTTTTTCTTTTTACAAATAAACTTTCGTCTATTTCCACAATAAGTCCTTCGCCGCCTATTTGCTTTCTTTCTTTTTCATCCATTTCAAGGGCACATATCTCCCGCATGTAATTATTCCAATCTATAACAGTTTCATCAGAAATTCCCATCTCTTCTGCACAAAATTTAATTGAGGTTAACTCTTTACACCAAAAATAAATGAAGTGCACCGCTGTCACAAATGAAATTCGGCTACCTTCAAACCAATTTCCGGTTCTCACACTTAAGTGCTGATTGCACTCTTCGACGTTACATTTCCAGAAGATTTCCTTTCCAAAATACAGTTTCATTTTATGAGAATTTTTACAAGTACGTTCGTTCGGTATGATTCCATATCCCTGCAACAATTCAAGAGCATCTTTTTCACTTGCAAGCAGATCCCAAATACCCATAGTTAAAGTATTTCAGGGCATTCAATCTAACCAGTAAGCAAAATAATTTCTTTACGAAAAACCACGTATAACACGTAGGGTTGCCATAAGTAGGGTCGCCAAATTTGGCGATTTATGCGAATTTTGGCCTGGTTGCGTTAATACGTAAGTACCAATTAGCTGTTTATATAAGCTGTATGCATTCTGAATGTATTAATGTATGTTTAATGCATTTTCATTTATCAAATGCAATAAGCATTTGATAAATGAAAAAGAACTAAATTTGGGTTTCACAGAGTAGAAACGCACATTTTTTTCCTGCTTAAAGTCAGTTTGGACATTGCCAGTTTGGTGGTTGTCTGAACTGGATTCAAGTGACACTGGAAGGAGCTAAACATCCTTTTTGCATTCATGCATGTTTCTTTTAAGTGTGTCTTTTTCTTTTATTTGTTTCACAACATTGTGTGCAGTGGAGACTTAAGTGATCATAGTCTTATAATTATGTGACAAAAAACTGCTCTAGTATCTTCATCTAGCCTGCTGTATGACATGCTGCACCATCTTCCTATATTATAATAACTGATCTGTATGATGCTTAGCTAATCTCGCTACCATGTTATGGGTACATCTTCAAATCACTAAGAAGACAAGAAGGTTTGTAACTATCCATCCTTCTTCTGGTGGGCATTTTGTCCTGTGGTAAGAGAGTTTGGGAACTAAATGTGACAAAGAAGTAATAATAAATAAATAATTATATTAATAAATGGACTTATTTAACCACTTAACATTTTCCTAAATTCGATCCAAAAATTATCACATTTTTTATTTGTTTTTTCATTTTTAAGTAGGGAAATGTAATAAAAATTAACATTTGTAACATTTTTGAACATTTACAGCAACTTTTTTGCTGCAAATAAAATGATAATGTTTTCTCTGGAATTTGTCTTTTTTCCTACATGAGCATGTAACAGGGAAGTTACATTTATAGTTGTATACATAAAAAGTACTATTATGTTTGATTGCAGTTACTACAATTACATTTACTTATGCGTCCCCCCCCCAAAGACTGTAAATACGTTTTAAAAGATGGTGAGAGGCACAATTCAGTCAAAAATATTGAGTCTCTTTTCTGATTCTTTTGCTGTTGTCATTTTTCTTCAGTGAACACACATAACACCATCTGACATACATATCTTAGGTTTCCCCCTCCCCCTGTAGGTAAAATCACCTCTAAAAATATTAGTCTGCTAGTCTTAGTGGAGTTAGTAAACATCCAGGAAAACCTTTCTTTTACCTTAGAGAGAGAGAAGGGGTGTTTAAATGAAAAAGGGCAAAATATCTTAAGAAATAAGCTGATCATGGCATCCACATTGCAAAATTCGGATATTGAAGAGCAGAGAGGTGTTATCAGATATTGACTGTGGAAAGGATTAAACCAATATTAGCTGATATTCATCTATGAATGCTGGCCGTATATGGGGAAAACTGTGTCCGACAAGTTAGTGAGGAAGTGAAGTGTTTGAGTGATGACTCGAGACCAGGCTAAACAAACATGGTAATTATGTAGGGAATGGCTTTTTTTTTTTTTTTTTTTAACAGGTAAAAATATGTCAAGTGAACTTCTGATTTTAATAGACAAAAATCCCTTTTGTCCTTCATTATAATTTGGGCTCTTCCCTTTTCTATCCTAAAGATAGCAACTTTTTATAATATAATAATTTAAACTGCATTTCAAAATTAATGTGCATCAAATGAACTTATACAATGCTGCATTCAGATACCTTTTATTCAATCACTGAATGCACCTTTCGGTTGAGAACCAAAGCTTTTTGACTCTTCTCTCTGTTTTCTTTTGAATGTGTCACATTTGGCTTCTGCTTTGCACCTGCGAAATTGCTGTTGCTGCTTGCTGTCTTCAACGTTATTTTTCACAAGTTTATCAATACCACTGGAAAAAATTCTTTTAGGAACAAGTCCTATAATGCCCATTTCCTTCTTGTTGGATTAAGGGAAAATGTGTGTCGACCATGAATAAAAAGGGAATAATTGAATTTGCCTACGTCTCCAAGTTTCTTATGCTTTATGCACTTGTCTACAATAAACCATGTCCAAGTTATTGTATATGGAGGGGAACTATTTCTAATTTGAGGCTGATGAGAAGGTTGTGCTTAAGTTCAGTTATTGATTATGGCAGAGTTCTTGTCCACATTATTGTTAGTCATCTTTAGTTGCAAAGAATTTGACATCTGCAGCTTATTCTGAAATTTGATTTTAATTGCTACCATTTCCCAAATCCAACTTATGGATGTATGAAGATGTAAAATTGTTAATAGAGTATTGATTATTAAAATCAGTTATCTGGGGAAAAAATCAAAATTGCTGATGATTGATTCTTTGTTTATCATTTAAAAAATTTATTTATTCAAATTAATGAGGTTACATATTGCCAAGATACAGATGCATAGGTCTTTTAAGATGCTTAACCAGGAAATTAACTAAAATATTTTTATTGCATATTTGTTTAAATAATAATTCAAAATTATACTGATTTTGAAACTTTGGATAATATTTAGAAGATACTTTGGATAAAGATTTATCTATATATTAGCAGTTCTAATGCCTGGGCCTCATAGATTTATTATTAATTATATTTATTTTAATGATCTTGGCTAATATTTGCCACATCTTAAAACTGCCATCCTTTCTACATAATTGAACACACTTCTAGAATCCCCCCTTTTTTGAGGGGTCATTTTTTCCATTTATTAGTGACTTGATATTCATATAAAGAACAATTTTGGAAATCATATGTGCAAGTAATATGAAATATTACCAATCTTGTGCTCGAAGTGTGCAGCAAGCAGCCTTTTACAGAAATTGAAATAAATTGCAGTAAGTTTTACGAGAAAAATATTGCATTTTTAAATTTTGTTTCACAAACAAAATCACTGTGTACATTAATTACTGTATCATTCATAGCTTCTCAGTTTATCTCACTGAGACCTTTAAACTAAGACGCTATTTCATCAAGGAAATAAATTTGTGAAATAAGTAAAGGTAAAAAATTAAAAATTGAAGCAACTGTGTAATAAGTTGGATCTGTGAGTTAAGACTTGTCTGTGTTTAAAGCTAAAACTGCTCACTGCAGTATTTATCAAAAGTCAAGGAAAATTATAATTCCCAGATGAAGAGCAGTTAAATTGCTTTCCTTGTTGATTATCTTTTCTCAACCAAAGGAAATGCTATCACCATTGGGTACTAGTTTGAAGTAATGTGAAAGTATATATTGGCTTGATGGAAAAGAAGCAAGTGGTTAAAGTGGCGAAACATTTATAATTCCTCCTGTGTATTATTTCTAATAACTGAAGGATCTGGCTGCATGAGTTTTTCATATCTTTTCATCATGCATAATTTAAATAAAGGCATCCCTCCTGAGAAGCAGATAGCTCTGGTGCTTCGCTGTTATCAAATAATCTTCTTCAAACTAATATAAATCTTTTGAGCAAAAAGTTATTTTTATTTTAAAATTTAAAAAAATATCATGAAATAATAAAACAAATAATAAACTATATGAAATAAAATAATCATACAGTAAATGGCTGGATTTTAGTGTTTTATTATTATTGTTGTTTTTGTTACTATATTTGAATTTTTCACTTGAGTTCACTGATAAATCTGTTATGGAAACAATTATTATATAAATGTTATTCATAGTTTTTAATTCTGTTGTTAATAATTGCTATCACATAACAGTAATTAAAGCATTTACAATAAATTGTGATGTTAATCATAATTTACTTTTCATTCCTTCTTTTACCTAGGTACAATCCATACAATGGCATCCATTTGAAAGTCCTTTTCTCCTTTCTGGTTGTACTGATGGGTAAGAAAATATTAGTTGATCTTTGATAGTTTTTAAGTTTTAAATATTTTTAACTAGTTTGCATACTCAACTTTGTTGTGTGTTAAAACAGAAAAGAAATTATTAAGTAGAAATGTATGTTTTACTAACCACTTGGAGCAAAACAAATTGCATTCTCAAAATTCATGAGTTGTTTGTAAATAATAATAAAATTCCTTGTATATTTGTTGGTGAAAATCAGCTTTCTGTTGTGTTTCATTTCATTCTTTCTTTTTCTCACTACAAAGAGAATATTAAAGATATGCAGCCTATTTAATTTCATGAAAGGTAATATTGTTTAACAACAGACTATATATATTTTCAAACTTTTGTTTTGCACTTATCATAGCAACTATAATGTACAATATTTAAGCATTGTAATATCTGAAGGGTTATGCTTTCTTTTTCATTTATATCTTTCTGTACGTAAGAAGTATTGAAACTCTGAAAATTATTTTAAACAAAAAGAAGGCCATCATAATTTCATTGCATAAATATTTTGTAATAATGCTTTTTAAATCTTAAACTATATTCCATTTTAAATTTGCTAATTGAAATTTTATGAAATATTTCTTTTGTGTTGCAGCTTTGCAAGAAATCATGTATATAGTATGACTGTGTAACATATTTTCAAATGGAAATTATATTGCTTGACTTTTTGTTTGATTGAAAGTCATAAGTTGAATTTGTTTTATATGTGCAGTTGTGTAAATGGTTATTTGGGCACCTTTTTGCAAAAGAAAACGTATTTTTCAAATATAATTTGCTTTTCATATAACTTTATGATAAGATAAAGTTATCAGAAAAACTTTAAAAACGTAATACATAGTGAATTCTTACCCCTCTCCTGAAATGTAATAAAGAGTGGGACTTTTATCGAGGGAAAAAATATATATATAATATATATATATATACAGACAAAAAGTAATAAATATAGAACCAAATTCTCAAAGATACAAAAGAAATGAAATTAAGTACTAGCAAAATCCAAAATTCCCAATAAATGTGTAAAAAAAATTGTCAACCTTTGTCACCAAACCAGAAGAATTCCTGAAAACCGCAGATATGCGAAATACAAAAATGCAAAATATTTAGCAAAAGTAATGCAATCACAATCTGATTCAGTGTTATCAAGAGGAGGTAGATCAATACTGTTATATATGTGTATACATATAAGAACAAACCTGTATATATATATTTGCAAAATTAATAAATAAATTTAATTTATATATTAATTAATTTAAAATTAAATATTACTAATTTTGCAAATTCCTTACAAATTACTCTTAATTTCTCCTCCTGGTTTCCTGTTCAAAAATTTTTCATTTTAAATTTTTGGTGTCACATCAGAACAAGTTATATCTTGGGACTATTAAATTAAATTTTTCTTAATTAGTTTGTTGCACTTTTAAAACTCTTTTATTACCATAATTTTAACTAACTTAATTTTTTGCCATTTTCTATAATTTTTAATGTATCTAGTTTTTAAAATCATCTGGATATAATTCAGAAACGTGGTTCTGTTGAAAATTCTTTGGCTGCTCCTTAAGAAATTTTCAGCAGTTTTTTACAATTTAATATTCTTAACACTTTTTTTGGGGGGATAGACTTAAATTGTTTTTGTTTTGTGTTTTTTTCTTTTTGGAAGCAGCTTACCTTTCATAGTTTAATTTTTAGCTCTTCATTGTTATATTTTATTTAATTAGGCTTATAAAAATATATGACTGCCGATCCCCAGATACTGAGTTGAAATCATGGGAAGTTGATGGTGAAGTTGAGAAAGTTGCCTGGAATTTATTTGATTCATTTAAATTCTTCGTAAGTTAATAATATTTTCTCATAAAATTTCTAGTTCAACTGAAATTTAGCGAACGCTTTCAACCTCAAAAATTAAAAGCATTGTAAAAATATATTATACTTTTTATATATTTTTTTTATTATTATTTTTCTTTATTCTAGTGTTCAACAGACAAAGGCTGTATGTACAGAATGGATATGAGAAAGCCTAATATTGAACACTGTGTAAAAGCACACAATGAAGCTGTCACTGGTAATTTCTATCAATATTAAAAGTACATTGTAAGGATTTAATAATTGCTGGAACTAATATTCATACATCATAACTGAAGTGTATGTTTATGTATCCACAAAAGTACTAATATTATTTATTGTATTGTGCATCAAAGTGAAAATCATAGTAATCACTTGAAATCATGTTTTAATGATCAGTTACATAGTTAATAAGCTTTTTGTATGTAAATACAGCATTGCTACACTACCTGGAAAACAGGGGAAAGTCAGGGAATTCGAAAATTGACGAAAAGCATCAGGGAATTAAAATATTAAGTATGAAAATCTGGGAATTTCACATGCCAATCTCCAAAAAAGCAATTTTCGTACCAAAGTTGAAGCAATCACTTTCTTCTTGAATTATGTATGGCGTGAACGTCATTTGAGAATCAAAACAAAAAGTCTAGTTTCATGCTAATTTTTCATTAGTATTTTTATCTATTAATGTTTTGTTTAAATATTCTAAACATCTTTTTTTTATCTTCAGTTTTAATAAAAAATTACATTTAATTTGTATTATATATGCTTATATTAAAAGTTCTTCATCAAAAGTCTGTTGACTTAAAGAAGAAACTACTTTTTTGACCTTTCAAAATTTAGCGAGTGTCATATATTACTGAGGTTATTGTTCATCAGTTATATATTATTTAATAGAATAGATATAACTGGTCCCCCAGTGCCATTTTGTAAACAATAACTTCCATTCTAGAATTAATCTTTATTACTTTTTAAAACAATAAAGCTGCAATTCATGACATAATTTTATCACAATTAATGGTGGAAAAATTTGTGTTTAAAAAGTTATCCACTGAATTTTAAAATCAACAAATTTTATTTCTTATTTTGTTTACTATTTAGATGGAGTGTATTTTAAGTATTTAATTTCTTTTGTAAATGTATGTTTTTATGCATGTGAAATTAATTTTTAAGTTATACTTTTAACTAATTATTTTTGTGTTCACATTTTATTAAAAATATCTTTTAGTGTCAGTGACTGCAAATATTTCTGATGCACTAGCAATCACTTCTGGTAATATATACTCTATTCCTGTAATAAAAAAAGGGAATTTATTTGGACTTAACTAATTTTTGTGATACAGCTGATAATTGCTGAAGACAGTGGTCGTTTAGTTTGCAAATATGTATAGGAAGTTTTCTTACTTTGGCAAAAGCTTAATTTGAAAGTTGAGAAAAACAGTACCTATTATAATTATAATAGTAATAGTAATGCTTTGGGTGTTATGTGTGGTGTGCGAGGGTGTGTGTGTGTGTAATAAGATGACTTAGTGGAAAGTTGCAGCGGATTGGTGTTGGAGAGGTTTAACTGCGTAGTTAGAAAGATGCCACTCAAAGACAGACATAACGGTAAATTCCACACATAATTTTATTCTTTGATAATGCACATCATCACTGTGAGTGTGCTATGCACCCCTCAGTTTTATACAGATTACATCTTCTTAAACAATGGACGAAATTGGAAAAATAAACTCTGCTGGCTAGCGGCAAGGTGGTGCAGTGGGTTGAAGAGCGGAAGCAGAAGAGAGAAGGGAATTGCGCATCAGCTACCTTTTGTACCTGATTCCATTTCAGATCACATGATAGATTAATATCTAGATCTGTTGGGTTAAGATTTCATCGATAAGTGTGCAGTAGAAATTAGATTATGGGTCTTTTTCAAAATTGCAGGCCATTTAGTTAGAAAAATTATTGCTTTGTTATTTATAGAATGAAGATGGGAGTTAAAGGGCTCTTATTAATTTGTTATTTGAAAGATAGATATTTTATATTTTAAATATATATATAAGCCATATGCAAGTGTCAGATTTTTATACTTTCAAGTGGTACCATAATTAATTTACCCTAAACACAGCCAACATGCATTACATGGATAGACTGGAAATTTCTTAAAACAGACCTCGAAAAGTCAGGGAATTTCATTCTCCTGTAATACCCTGGAAATATATTTTCCCTTCCTTTCAAGTTTGACTTTTATCTGTTTGGTAGGCTAATTATCATAGCATAAAATTTTTAATATTTTATTATCATTCAATTTTCAAGCTTTTAATTATTCAATATTAAAAAAAGTGCAAATCGAATCATCTGAAATATGAAATTAGTTTTTATTTCTTAGTGTGTTGTTTTTTATCATAATGTGTTCTGAGATGAACATTTAATGGCATTTGGGAATAATATTTTTCTGAATTTGTGTCTGATTTGATGGCAACAATTCATTGTGTACAGTTCCTTTGTGGAAGTCATTTATTTATTATACTTCTTTTTTCAATATTGTTAAATTTTGAGTTGCATTATTGTTATTTTGAGCTGCCAGTTTTCGAGTGTCAAGTAAAACTTGACTTTTTACTGTTATAATAAAAATTTTTAATTGAACTTATATTAACAGGTCTTGATATGAGTCCGTTGTACCCTAATACTTTAGTAACAGCAAGTATGGACAAAACAGTTAAACTATGGAACATTGAAAATGAAATGAACCTTATCAAATCTCAAAAACTAAAAGTGGTAAGCCATTCATATCTGTAAATAATTAAGAAAAATCCTATTTTATATTGTGTTCCTCAGGCTGTTAATCTAAAAAGCTCCTTGCTTTTGTTTTCAAATCAGTTAGTGAAATTTATTTAAGTTCTTTAGATTTTTATGAAATTTCTAGATTTATCATTTCAGAGTTATCACTCCTATCACATGCAACAGAATTTTGTTAAATTTAATTTGAAATTAATCTTAATGTTCCCTGAAAAGTTTATTTTTCAGTTAAATGAAATTTTTTTCTATTCTCTTCAAATTCAACTTTTAACTCTGATCATGGATGGAATTTGAATTTACTTTTCTAGATAATCAGTATTTATAATGCTTCAATTATGACAGACCATTTTGCACTTAAAAAGAGGACGAGCTATTTCATTTTGTGCTAATTTACAATTTCATAGCATAAGCAGCATAAAAAAAAAGGATCAATCAACTTGAAATTAGTTATGTAAATATGTTGTGAAAGTAATTTGTTATTATTAAGTCATAATTGTAAGATTATTGTTTTAACATTAAATGAATTGACATCATAACAGCTGTTTGCATAATTTACTAGAATATTGCTGTCCATTCAATTTTGAATCATCAAGACTAATTTCTGTTTTTTAATGAAAAATTATCTGGTTGTAGAAGCCACTTTTTTTTTTGACATAATATAGCAAATTAAAGTAAATTTACTAATGGGCATAGAATGTAGCTATTTTGATTGACATGTATGGGATGGAGGATATGACTGAATATATACAAGTCAGTACAAGTAGATGATGAAATTTTGCTGATGGAATTAAACAATCATTAAAATTCACCTGTTTTATAGCAATGCTTATTGATGCATGAATAGTCAAAGTTTCAAAGTTTGCTTGATCTAAGTTGTATTTTCTCTAGGTATTATCAAGATCTGTCACATGTAGATTATTTATTCAGGATGTACTACAATTTCTCATGGAGAAAGTATACTGCAACCAAAATCATTTTCAATAGAATGCATTCTTTTTGTGTGTCTGTATGTCATAGCCAGAGAAGTTCTTTTGCAGTGGTGTCTATCACTTGTCTAAACATTAGCAGTTGTCATAAATGATGAAAGTAAATAAAAGAATAAATGAAATAAATTTGTTCTAACAACCCAAAAGTATTTTTAGCAACTTAATATGTATGTTAGAAATATATGCATGTGTTTAAAAGTATTTAGAATCCTCAAAATTTAAAAAGCGATGGAATGGAGTTAAATACAATTATTTGACGCTATTATATATAGGAAACTTTTCATATTGCTTTTGCATGAGTTAATTATCCTCAGTATGTTTCTTTTCTTTGAAGCAAGTTTCTATTTGTGTTTATTTTTTTATGAAAAAATCTAATTATAAACTAATTAGCCTTTTATACCTCATTTCTTGAAGTCCCATGTAATATTATTTACTTTGGGAAATTTTTTTACTGTATTCATAACTTTATTTCTTTTTAGTTTTATATATAGCTAATATAGCAATAGCTTACTTTGTTACTGAAAAACTTCAGTGAATAAGCTGAATTCAGGTTTTCTTAGTAGAAGCTATATGTGCTTCTAATGATTTGATTTTTAGAAGAGGAACACAAGAAAAAAGTATAAAATTCAGTTATTTTGAAATCAGTTGTTTGAAAATTAATGTTTGCATTAGGATTGACAGAGTCTCTCATTAATACTGACACAATTATAAGAGACATTTTGCTACTATTTTTGCATTAGACTGTAGTTAGAAAAGCTATATTTCAAAATTCAAAGAAAATAGAATATTAACCATGTGAGAGACATTTGCACATGCTAATTTTTACACTATCCTGTCCTGCAGTATTTTGCAAGACACTAGATGTCATAATGTTTTTAATTAAATTATACTTGTACATTTTTTTATCATATCTGTAGCAATAACAGCTAAGGCATGTTGATTATTTGTTTGCCATGTGTTATACATCAAAATTTCTATGATGAGTATGATTTCTTTCATAATAATCCTTTAAAGATTTACTGATAATTATGAAAATTGTTTTATACAATCACAGCATTGGAATAAGTCCGTAAGGGAGTAATGTTCGTGTTAAATATTAATTTACTTATATAAATCTGTCAACAAATACGTTAATGTAAGAAAATGTTTTCAGATATAATTATTAATGAATTAATGTTTTTGCATTAAGTTCTTTTTTTTTTAATCATTTGTTAAGGGTTCTATATATACTGCAAGAGTGGCATCTGATTTGGAGTTTACTGTAGCAGTTGGTGGAAACAATGCATCAAATAGTTTAAAAATCATTGATTTTGCACAAGATTCTGAAGGTTAGTGAATTTTATTACTGTTATTTCTCTTGTTTAAACTTGAAACCATTTTGTTTCTACTGTAACTCATATAATAGGCCAAAAATCAGTCAAGTATTTTTTATTATTATTATTTGTTTATTTATACATTTTTTGCCAGCTTTTATCAGAAAGGTTTTCTTTATTGAAGGTGTAGCAAATTTTAGGTATAAATGTTCAGGCAAGATCTTTAGTTTAGAAAATGTTACATTCAGTGTCATATAATGTTTTATTTTGAATGTACCTGTGCTTTAAATATTTACACATCTTTCTAAAAATGCATAAAATAAATAAACTTCTTTAGAAAAAATTTTAAAGAGAGTTTGAAAATGCTTTCTTATTGAGTATCATTGTAAAAGTTGTTCTTTAAAATGTTCTTAGTCCATCAGTATTTCTTCAAAATTAGCTCTAATTCCAGTCATGAATTGCAAATGGAAAGAGATGTGTATACTTTTTTGTTAATCCTCTAGAACAGGGGTAGGCAACGCGGCACCCGCAGGCGCCATGGTGCCCCCTAATGGCAGTGGAGATATTGGCAAAGAAAACTATAAGACCAATCTAAATTAAAATCCATGCTTTATTTTTTCAACTTAAATAAAATAAGCTAATACTGTAGCTTTTAAAACCATTGAAAGGAAAGTATCATAATGCTGACTCAGCACTCAATAACGCCCCAGCGTACATATATATAGTTCGGCCAACCCGCTGATCTTGACGTCATCGGCCACTCAGCGGCAACCACGTTAGCTTACCGCCGATTGACCTCCGATCTAATTTGCATGAGGAAAACTAGTCAACAAACGGCCCTCTTTTCCTCATGCAAAGACAAAAACAAAACTTACAGAATTACAAAAGTTCATAGTTCAGTTCTATTTTACGAAAACACTTACTGTCTTTAAACACTGAAAACATCTAAACAAAACTTCTTTAAATTAACAGCAGTTGTCGCTTTTGTAAATAAGTCCGCAGTATTTAATTTACTGGGGATAAATTCAAGGTCAAACAATCCATCATTTACTAGTCTTCTAATAAAGTGATATTTTATGTCTATATGTTTAGTCCGACGATTTTCTATTGGCGATCTAGAAAAATCAATGGCAGACTTGTTATCGCAAAATAGTTTACATTCTTTTAAATTAAACTTTAAAATTTCATCTTGTAAGACATTTTTCGTCCACATTAATTCCTTCGCTGCCTCCGATAAGGCGATATATTCCGCTTCCATAGTTGATAAGCTTACACACTTTTGTTTAGCAGTTTTCCAGATTACTGGTACTTCATCTAAATATAATATAAATCCTCCCATGGACACGCGGTCATCCCTATTACTCGCATAATCAGCATCTGAATAACAATATAAATTTAGATGTTTAATCCTCGATAAGTTTAATTTATATAATTTAGTACTATTGAGATAACCAAGCAATTTCAACAATGCTTCCCAATGCCTAATTCCAGGATTCTCCTGAAATTGTGATAAGATATTTACTGCATATGTAATATCAGGCCTTGTCCTGTTAGCTACAAAAACTAAACATCCCAACAGATTTCTAAAAGGTAATTTACGCATTTCTGCACTTGTGGATGGACAATCTAATTTTGTAAGAATAGTGCCTTTAGCTATGGGAACTGAAGTTACTGGTATCTGGAAATGTTTAAATTTTTCAAATATTTCTTCAATATAATTTTGCTGATGTATAAAAAGCCCATTTTCGTTCTCTAAGAATTCAATTCCAAGTAACGTTTTAGTTTTGCCTAATACTTTCAGATCAAAAAACTTACTCAACTGTGAAATTACTTTATCTATACTATGTTGATCTTTACTAAAAATCACAATATCATCTACATATAACAATAGAATTACATTAGAACCCTTATAAACACAATTACACCATTGTATTTTCTTAAAATGTAGATTTTCTAAAGTGCTTTCAAATTCACAAAACCATTCACGACCGCTTTGATGTAGACCGTAAATGGCCTTGTGTAATAAACATACTTTATTTTCCTCTTCAATAAATCCCTCCGGTTGGGTCATATATATTTTCTCATTTAGGTTTGCGTATAAATATGCGTTCTTTACATCTAACTGACAATTAGTCCATCCATACAAACATACCAGTATAGTGAAAAATATTCTTATGATTGAAAAATTTACTACAGGACTGTAAACGTCATCAAAATCTTCACCTCTTTTCTGCCTGAATCCCTGTGCTACCAAACGTGCTTTATATCTAACTACTTCATTCTTTTCATTTCTTTTTAGCGTATATACCCATTTGGTTCCCAGCATAGTTTTATTTTCTGGCTTTTCGACTAATTCCCAAACATTTCTTTTCTTCATTGTTTCAATTTCTTCTTTCATTGCCTTACTCCATTCTTCGGCATTTACTGATTTTCGTGCTTCTTCAAAATTTTGTGGGATAACAATTTCTACGGAATTTGCCTCTTCAGATACGGAACTAGTCTCCTGTTCTACAAAATTAACTTTCCCGGAGTATTCGTTTCTGCCACTAAAGTCAAACTTATCTTTTTCAAATTTAATATTTCTTGCCTCACAATACTTTTCAATATCATTATGGGATCTAAAACGAGTGTCTGTTCCTTCTACATAATAATATATGTCTGTACGTGTTCCGTCTGGTCTTTTAACGGCTTTTCTTTGCCAGTTTAAGTCTGATACTTCTTTCGGGATAGATTTGTCTTCTGACGACTTTAATTCTTTTCTAGAAGTTTCCTGTTCTTCATCTGATTCTGCTAATAGCTCAGATTCCTCTAGTCTTTTAAATTTAGTTTTTGATTTCTGGTCCAGGATGTCATCTACTGCATTCACCTTTTCATCAAACTTCACATTACAGGTTTCTATTAATCTGCGTTCTTCTGGTAACCATATCCTATAACCCCTAGTTTCCTTCGCATAGCCTACCATGATTCCTTCTCTGCATCTCATTTGTAATTTATTTCTAATCTGTTTTGGCACGCCAACATATGCTTTACAACCAAATACTTTAAAATAAACAACACTGGGTTTTCTATTGAGGAACATTTCATAAGGGGTTCGGTTGCTTTTATGACATACTCTGTTCCACGTGTGTACGAAACAGCCAAGAGCTTCTGCCCACCATTCTTTTCCCATTTTACTATCATTAAGCATAGCTTTAACTGCGTCTAATGCCGTTCGGTTAAAACGCTCACATACGCCGTTCTCTTCTGGGGTGTACGCATTTGTGCGTTCAACACTAATTCCATTTTCGGCTAAGTACCTTTCAAATTGCTTGTTACAGAATTCCCCACCGTTATCGGTGCGGATACTAATTAATTTTCTATTCGTCAGTCTTTCCATTTGCCTATGATAATTCTTAAAGTTGTAGAACGATTCATTTTTATTTTTCATACAATACACTGTTACTAATCTACTGTAGTCATCTACAATAGCGAGGAAATATTTACTCCCACCCTTAGATGGAACTGGCAGTGGGCCACAAACGTCTAAATAAACCAACTGCAATGGTTTATCCGATCTCTTCGGAAGAGTTTTAAAAGTTATTCTACTAGATTTAGCAATAATACACGGTTCACACTTCTCCATCGGTTTTTCGATTTCTGGTAACCCTTTCACGCTTTGATTCTTACTAGTATTCTGAATATAATCAAAATTTACGTGGCAAAATCTTCGATGCCATAGCGTCGCATCGTCTACTTTATTCAACTTTCTAGTTTCTGTACCGTAACCAGCTTCCTTTTTATCTGTTGCATATCTAAATGGTTTTACATGATAAAGTCCGTCATATCGTTTAGCATAGCATAATTTATCCCAATTATTGAAGTATATCCACATCTTCCCGTTTGAAACCACAAAATGAGCACCTGCCTTTTCTAACCTTGCTCCTGATAATAAATTTCTCCTTAGATTTGGATTATATAGCACGTTATCTAACTCAATCCAATTTATTCGATTGCCTACTTTTACTGCAAATTTAACGGTACCCTTTCCTAGTACTTTACTTTCACAATTTCCTACAGCTAAAGACATACGTATATCGTTTATTTCTTCAAAATTTATCATTAAATTTCTATTATTACAGAAATGAGTTGTAGCTGCAGTATCTACGACCCAATTAAATTTATCTGCGTTACATCCTTTATCAGTAGTTGTTACATAATTTTCTACTAACATTAATTCTTTATCTTTAAACTGTCCATTTTTATCGTCTATTTTAAACTTCTGATTTTTACTTACATTTTCTTTACACTGAGCAATTACGTGTCCGAATTTCTGACATCTGAAACAAGGTCCTATTCTCGTATTCCCTAATTTTTTCTTAGATTTAAATTTACTTTCATCTCTATTTTTCCCTGCATTTGAACTAATAGTATTAAATACGCTTACCTTGCTGTCTTCTAAATCAGCATTTACCTGGCGAAGTCGACTTTCTTCCCTTACCAGTTCTTCAGCAATTTTCTCCAGCGTAAAATCTTCGTCCTTCCACCTATAAATCAACTGTACAATGCCGGAATATTCCTGGGGTAATCTCCTTATTGCTTGAAATCCTTTAAAAAGATCTGCCAAATTATGTCCAGCTTCAGCCAACTTCTTTGCAGTCATTCTTATCCTTGCGATGAATAACCCTATTTCTTCATCTGGTGTATATCTAATGCTGAAAAATTCATCCAGTAACTGAATTATCCTTGCTCTTGTTTTGGGTTCGAATTGCTTCTGTAGAACTTCCCATGCTTCTTTACCACTTGAACATTCTTGTATCAGCGGCCTGAACTCAGTTTTAATTCCATAATATAATGTAGTGAAAGCTCGATTCTCTCTCAGTGTGAAGTCCTGCTTTTCCCGCCTTGTTGCACTTTTATCTAATTCTTCTTCTTTGTCTTCTATGAAGCTCCAACAATTTCTATCCGGTAGCAGCATTTTCATATCGACTTTCCATCGATCCCAGTTGTCGTGGTTTAACAGCTCAAAACCTTCAGGTAGTAATGACATCTTCAATTAAGTTTGAACACAACAACTTGAACAAGCTTCTAAGACAGGTCAGCTTCTTCTCGTCGATAACGGCCCTCTTCACCTACATTCCTTCAATGCTGAGTTGAACTGAATAACTGGCTAGCTGTTGGCCCTGGGCCCATAACCTAATGGCAGTGGAGATATTGGCAAAGAAAACTATAAGACCAATCTAAATTAAAATCCATGCTTTATTTTTTCAACTTAAATAAAATAAGCTAATACTGTAGCTTTTAAAACCATCGAAAGGAAAGTATCATAATGCTGACTCGGCACTCAATAACGCCCCGGCGTACATATATATAGTTCGGCCAAACCGCCGATCTCGACGTCATCGGCCAATCAGCGGCAACCACGTTAGCTTACCTCCGATCTAATTTGCATGAGGAAAACTAGTCAACACCCCCGATCGATTTTTAATGCGCCTTCGCTGGACTAATGTAAATGTATGATAGCCAGAGCGATTTACTTACTCTTGTCAAACGGCGATATACAGCAAGTACTGTCTAACCACGTATTCCAGATCTATGTAAACATCCGGTTTGGGGCAGAAGTGGGCACATCTATAAGTTATGTAGGGGTGAGTGCAGTAGCTCAGTAGACACTAAATGTCCCCTGACCTTCAATTTCACCCACACCCCTTCGACCTTCGAGAGGGAAAAATACCCGCGCTTTTCGCCCACACACCCCTTCAATTAAACTGACTCATCTTGGCCCTCAGCCAAACTGCTCTCGCTAACATGGTTAGACAGTAGTCAATTGAGTTTAGGATTGTGCATAGATTAGCAGTTCGCTAACCTTGAGCGTATCTAATAACACGCACGTATTTTTTGTTAGTGTGTGATCGTATTTCGAATAGACCACGTGTAGACCGTGCATTTAAAACTACCAAGTAATCCAAAATAATTCTTTTCTTTCAAAACCCTTCATGGATAAATGTAAAAGAAAAAGAACATATTATTTTAACGATGAATGGGAACATCTATATTGTTTCGTTGATTACAAAGGGAAGTGTATTTGTTTGTTGTGTAATAATAGTGTTGCGATTCCCAAGAAAAGTAATATTGAATGATATTTTAAGACCGTTCATACCAATTTTGATAGTGACTATCCAATGAACTCTGAAATTAGAAGAAAAAAAAATATTTCTTTAAAATCTTCAACAACTAACCAGCAAAGTTTTTTTACTAAACCACTGCAACACCATAAGTGGAACTGGCAGTGGGCCACAAACGTCTAAATAAACCAACTGCAATGGTTTATCCGATCTCTTCGGAAGAGTTTTAAAAGTTATTCTACTAGATTTAGCAATAATACACGGTTCACACTTCTCCATTGGTTTTTCGATTTCTGGTAACCCTTTCACGCTTTGATTCTTACTAGTATTCTGAATATAATCAAAATTTACATGGCAAAATCTTCGATGCCATAGCTTCGCATCATATCGCGTCATAATGAGCAGCAACGATCGCGTCATATAAAATATCGCATTTGCTAGCTAAGAATAAAAAACCATTTACAGATGGAGAATTAGTGAAAGAAGCCATGTTAGAAGCTGCTGATTCACTTTTTGAAGAATTTAAAAATAAAAAGGAAATAGTTTCAGCTACAAACACCATGCAATTGTCAGCACAAACTGTTACTAGAAGAATTGAAGTAATTGCGGAGAATTTGGAGGTAGAATTAGCAAATGATATGGAAAATTGTATTTTCTTTTTGCTACAGATGGATGAATCGGCAGACATGACAAATATATCACAATTAGCAATTTGCGTGAAGATGGTATTTTCTGATTTTACAACAAAAGAAGAATTCCTTAAAGTTCTGCCATTAAAGGGAAGCACCAGAGGAGAAGATATCTTTTCTACTTTAAAAAAGTATATAACAGATGTAAAATTACCCGTACAAAAGTTATCATCAATTACAACAGACGGGGCACCAGCGATGACTGGTAAGAAAAAAGGATTTATTGCCTTATGTAGACAGGATTCCTTATTCCCGAAATTTATTTCTTATCATTGCCTCATACATCAGGAAATGTTATGCGCAAAAACAATCGGTTTTCAACACGTATTTACGATAGTAATAAAAATTATTAATTCCATAAGATCGGGAGCTATGCAACACAGATAGTTTTAATTACTTTTAGAAGATGAGGACGTTCAGTTCACAGATCTTCTTTTACATACTGAAGTGAGGGGGTTGAGCAGAGGTAAAATACTTGAGCAGTTTATCATGCTTTTGCCACAAATAAAGGAATTTATTGCATCAAGAGGCGAATTTTATGAGCAATTAGAAAATAAGGATTGGCTAATTGACCTCGGATTTCTGACAGATATAACGGCAAAGTTGAATGAATTAAATTTAAAAATACAAGGGAAAAATCAGCATATTGCTGACACGATTAGTGCAGTAAATGCATTCAAATGCAAGTTAGTGTTGTTGAAATCCCATCTATTGAAAAAATCATTATCACATTTCCCAAATATAAAATATACTGTTGAGAGTTTAAATTTGAATAATGAAAATTTTACTGCTACATCATATTTAGAAATTATAGATAAGCTAATAGAAGAGTTTTCTTCTAGATTTGAAGATTTTGCAGCATTAGAACCCGTTCTAAGATTTTTCATAAATCCATTCAGTGTTACTGAAGATGATGTCCTTGAAATAGTTTCAGTGTATTTCGAGCTTCATAATATCGAAGACCTAGAATTAGAAATAATAAACTTGCAAAGTGATATTATTTTAAAAGCGTATAGTAATGATAAAATGCTTTGGAACTTAGTCGATGAAAATAAGTATCCTATTTTAAGGAAATGTGCGCTAAAAATTTATTCATATTGTGCAACAACATACAATTGCGAGTCTTTGTTCTCAAATATGAAATATTTGAAATCAAAATACCGAGCAAAGCTTAATGACTCACATTTAGATAATTTTTTAAGGACCGGGGACTCTAAATATATCCCCAATTATAAGAAATTAGCTGAAAATATGGACACCCAAGTTTCACACTGAATTATATATATCATTATGTATGACACCAACAAAATAAAGTTATAAAAAATCTGTTTTTTTTTTAATGCCTATTTTTACCTAATGATTATCTGTAAAATATGCGCCCTTAAGGACAAACAGGTTGCCGACCCCTGCTCTAGAAGGAAGAGCTTGGGGCAGAAATATCTGAATATAATATGCATAAAACATTTTATCTTGAAGCAATAAGCATTTCGTTCTTTTCTTGTTAAAATGTCAGGAGATTCATTTTAATTTTTTTTCTGGATATATTTTTCCTTTTTTTATTATTATTTTAGTTTTCAGTCAAGAAAAATTACTTTTCCTCATAGTAATTTATATGTGGCCATTTTAAAATGGCTTTCTGTAACTTAAACTCTTTTTCCCCCTTTTTTTTTTTTTTTTTTTTGAAAACAATAGGTTTGAATAGAATGTTGCAGTAATAACTCATAAAAAGTGGTAATAATAATTCATATTTTTTTTTAATTTGTATTATTATTATTTTATTTTATTTTTTTCCAGATACTAAACCATCTATAAAACTGGAACAAAATGCAGCCCTTGAACCACAGGCAAATCCAAATGTGGCTAGAGGTATTAGAAAAGCAGATGGAATGAATTTTTTTGATAACAAACCACATAAAAAGAAAATAAAGAAAGAACAAAATTAATAATCTATTTTATTTCCATTTTAAAGTACACACTAATGCAATATGATCTGATGGGAACACCTTGCTCGGTAAAGCTTTGTATTTTGTCAGCTGCTCTTGTGTTGGAAAGGGAACAACAACAGAAACCTGAAAACAGCTTTTGTCATAAAATATATAGTCTATACACCCAGCAAATCCCTCAGTGTAATTTGTATACTTTGGTGTCCCACAAGCACTATCCAGTTCCAGGGAGTGAGATAAAGCTAATCCTTTAACTTCCTCTTCTGGACCTAATTTCAGGGAGAATAATATGTATAAGTATTCACTTCAAAATTCTAAGACATGTATTAAAATACATCTTTAAAAGATATTTCACGTATATAAGCTACATGAAAGCAAGTTTTCATCTATAAGTTTAAGGTTTGTATTCTAAACATTAAAAATTCTCTTTGTTTTTGAACTTCCATATCATTACTATATATGTGTTATATATATATATATATATATATATACATGCTGAAAAATGTGTCTAGTGAAATTTAAAACATTTCATCTGATCTGAAATCAAGCACTTTACAAGGGAAGGGCAAGAAAGTATGAAAGTAAAGATATTAAAATATCTATAAAAGAGTTGAGAGCTAGAATAGCCAGTTAATTTTCCATTTTTACACAGTTTCATGTAATTTAGTTTCTCTCTTTGTTTGTCTCAAATCTCGAATTAAAATTTGAGCTATCTGCCTCCCCAGTTCCCTCCCCCAACTTTTACAGATACCTATATCTGCAATGACAGTATAATATTCCGTGAGATTATATATATAAAGGGTGGCCATAAAAAACTTCTCTGATACATGAATCCCTAGCGGCCTATCTGCTCAACCAATCAAAATGAAATTTCAGATATTGTTATTTGAAGGTATGCACTTGAGATTATTATGCTTTAAAACAGTAAAACTCTCACAGTTACGGTTACTATGAAAATTTTATGAATGGCAACACTTTCTTTTTCCCTGCACAAATTGATCAGTGCATTGAAAAACCATAAATGGTGCTGGAACGATATTGTATGATGATAATCACTGACATAAAACGTTTGAAAAGAAAAGCATTGTAAAGGACCAATGACAACACAAAGTAGAGGGAATAAAACTTTTATTAGAATTACAAGTTTTCAGTGCACCCACCTTCGCACACAGTAATGCATTGTATGCAGGAGATTGTTGACAACAATGTAACATCACAGGAGGAATCTGCACAATTTCACGTTTTATGTCAACTTTCAGTTCTGACAACCAGAAATCCATCAGAGTAAGATTTGAGGATTGTGGTGACCACAAAACTGCAAAGTTACATGAGACGACTGTATCTTGAAATGCTGTACACACTGAAAACTTGTAATTACATTAAACGTTTTTTCTCCTCTCCTCTTTTATCCTCCTTTGTCATTGGTACTTTACAGTGCTCTTCTTTCATTCCAATTTATTTATATATTTTCAACACACTGATCAATTTGCACAGGAAAAATGTAGGTGTTGCCATTCAAAAATTTCAAAAGTTTTTCACTGTAACCAGAACTATTAGAGCTGTATTGTTTTAAATCATTACAATCTCAAGCACATATCTTCAAATAACAATATCTGAAATTTCATTTTGATTGGTTGAGTGTTATAGGCCACTAGGGGTTCATATATTGAGGAAGTGTTTTATGAATACCCTGTACACATGTCTATGTGTAAGATATTGCAAAATACAATAGCTGCTTTAAGAATAATTGGCAACCTCAAAATTAATTATTCTAGATTTGGTCCTCTCCCTCTAAATTCATCTGTTCTCCCAAATTCGAGATCCTTCCATGTTATATAACATTGCTTGAAAAATGAAACTAAAACCCAAAATTAACCAATCATAGCTTGTCTGTACAATTGCATCTACTTTGGTATAAATACTGCTTTGCAAGGAAATTACATCACTTCATTCTTTTCCTAGCTTCTGCCATCTGTCCACTGCCTGTCTTTCTTCTTATTCTAAACTGATGTTTTATCCCCATTATCCTGTGTACATAAGAAATCATTGTAATTGCTTATGATCTAGAAATATTTCATCCACTAAGAAAATGATTTGATATATCCTTGAAAATAAAGATTGGTGATTTATCAAAATCCAATTTCGTTATCTTCGTCAGTACGCATTTAACCCCCGGCCATGATGACTGCCAGCTGTTAAAGTACCCATATTCCTCCTAAGCATTAAATCATTATATATATATATAGTGTTGAATTCATTTTGCATGTCCTTGTTTAGTAGTGAAACCAATCATTTGCACCCATCAAAGTGATGAAATAATAATCTTCTAAATAAAAAACATTCAGAATTTTCAACATATTTAACAAATTTTGGCAGTTTTTGAAAAATTATTAATTTTTTTTAATTATTCTGTATTTATTATGGTGGGCTTATAAATAAAAAGATTTCATCCTTTATTGTTAAAAACCCCATGTTTTTTTTTTAGTCATGATAATATCGAATTTTTAGATTAAATGGAAGTTAAGATGAAATGAGTGTACATTTACACCATCAGATAAATAGAGAAACCTTGTGGAGGAAAAAAAAGTGGCATTATGCATATTTTATTGCTATGCTTATTAGAAGGCTTACATTCCTGTATTCTATGCATTAAAGTATAAAATAAACTAGGGAAAATGGAGGGCATATACACAAATTGTTATTAGGGCATTAATGAAATTTCGGAGAACAATTACTAGTATATAAATGGCATATATAAAAATGACTACATTCAATTCATTTAAATTTCTACAGGATAGTTTTGATTTAACAGCCCTATAATTTTATTTTTAATTCCATATAAACAAGAAAATTAAAATGGGTAAATTTTTCTTTTTTAGCACTATTTTAGTATTTTTTAATGCACAAGTTATTTTTTTAAAACCATGTAGCTTAAAATTTTTTTATATATACATTTGTTTTACTTTTGTTCTGATTTCATTGCAGTGTCACATTTCATTCTCATATAATTTTCTTTTAATTTGTCTGATGACAACATTTGTATTATACATGTACCTGCAACAAAGTCTTATTTTGCTGAGGTTTACAATGCAGATTATTCATCATAATTTTATTTAATACCTTGCTGGCTTATATTAAATGGTTCATAGGACTTCATGTGTAATCATATGTGAATATTTTCCATTTTTATTACTTACCTAATATACTTGCATAGTTATATATGACCATATTTATGTAATAATGCTGAGTATTTATATATGTGTGTGCATGTGTGTGTATATGAGAAAAATGCTTTGTGGGAATACTGACACATAATGGCATTGATTTTATTGAAGAAAAAAGCAAAATTAATATTAAAATAAATCTTAGTCTAGATAGTAAAAATTTCCTAAACTTCCCCAGCCTAAGATTCATGCTAACATTTTGGGGAAAGGGTGTATCTACCTGACATTATACATTTAAAATTGAAATTTACATGTATTAAACAATGAAATTTGGAAGCACATTCAACACTTTTATTTAAGATTACCATTTAATTGGACAGTGTTTTTATATATTATGTTATACATGTGCAGATTTTCTTTATTAGCATGTTTATTAAAAAAAAGAGAGAGAGAGAAGAAAAGAAACTTCATCATCAAAATTGTTTGTTGGCGCTAAAAAGTAACAGAGGGTGATTTTGTTATTTATCTTCAGAATATGACTATTCTTCGATTCTAAAAATTCAGGAATACCTGGGGTTTTCCTGAATTTTCAGTTTTCATGTGAATTTTGGGAGTAGGGTTGCTTTGCAGTGTATTTTGATGGGAATTCTAACAAACAAAAAAAAAAAAAAAAGAGCACAAAATTATTTAGTTTTAGAAATATCTAATTACAAAATCTTAGAAAACCCACTAAAATTCACAAGCAAAAATAATCATGAAAATTCACACAGTGATAAAGTTATTGCCTTCGTTATGGCTGTCTGCTACTGATCAAAGTATATGTTAAATATTTAGTTCAATAATGTCTTGTGAACAACAAAGATATTAGTTGATATTTTCTTGTTTCCCTTTATATGAGTAACGTAATCAGTCCAGTTGAATTTTTTATTTTAAATATTACACTTAGATAATTTGCTTTATTTATTTGTAAAATTACTTTTCCAAATAAAATAATCTTGCTTATGATTTTTACTTTGATTTATGATGATTATTGTGTCATCAAATATCATGAAGTGTTATTTAGCCATTACAAGACTGACAGATCAACCTGTTCCATTATTAGAAAAGAGATGGATAATTTCGTGTATATTTAGGTGAAATTTAAGGCCAGTGGGTTAATACTTATCACAACGTATTAAAAAATTAAAATCAAATTATTTATACATACTACTTTTCCAGTCTAAGCAGTCCTTAGGTAGGTAACCTTTTGTAATAAATTTATACACACCACCTTTAGGAAAGCTGTTGAAATCTCCACTCAGAATTAAAGCTATAGTACATTGTGGATCCTAAAGAAAATAAATAATTTTAGTAAATTATGAAAAATTTAAGGCATGCTAATTTTCATATTTACAAATCACTTAAGCATTTTTTAGTATGATAAATAAAATTTAGGTACTTGAGTCTGATATTTTTGAAGTAAATTTTCCAAGTAGGAAATGCATGAAGCAGCTTGTATCAACCTTACGTTATTTGACTTGGGACGAAAATACAAATGAGTATTGCCAACTAGGATCTTTTTCCTTGGAGCATCCAAGCTTTCTAAAAGAACAACCTGCAATAAAAATTTAAAAGAATAAAATGTAATTAGTTAAATTAGCATTACTTTAAAGTGTACAGTATACTACTATATTTAGATTTTTCTATTTAAATTTATTCATATATATATATATGTGTGTGTGTGTGTGTGTAGTAATTAGTAAGATATAAAAATACGGTGGAAATTTATTAACAAATTAAACTTAATTGGAACAAACTGATTAAAGAATAATTTTCTGATTTTCAATTAAAACACAATCCCTTTGAGACATCTGTAATTTCCCTGAAATATCCTCATTACTGTAAACTTTTACCCAATCACTGTGCAGGATTAAAACAAAGCAGCCTGAGATTATAAATATTCCTGCCACAATCTATGTACTCTTTGCTGCCTATGCTTGCTAACTAAAGGGCATCTCTTATTTGGCTGCTTCTATTCATTATTAAAAATAGAATGCAATTAAAGTTGAGGAGTGCAGATTGTATCCATTGTGATGTGCCATACCATAGAGTAATCAACAAGTAATAAACATATGTTTGGATTATCAAGTGATTTTTTGATTCTGCAAAAATGACATCTAATCAGATTTTATACTACAAATAATAACTTTTGAAAGGAATTCAATTTGTATATCAAAATTAGTTTCATGGTTAGTAAGATATTTCAGAATTTTATGAATATTTTAATCAATTCATAAATACAGCTGCTAACATGGAGCCCTTAATACTATTTAATGGATATGAATATTTATAAGAAGCCAAACATTTTGTAAGCATCTGTAATACATTGCATTTCTTTCTTATCGTTTCTGTACAATATACATTCTTTCTAATTTCATTAACCGAAGAAAATTATTAAGAATTCTGAACAACAATAGCAACCACTTGCTTAATTTTGACGTCATTTATAAATTTCTCATTATATAAACATCAAAGATTTCAACTGTGTGTCATTTCAATAATATCTATAGCCCTTTCAGTCTCAATAATAATAGAGGCAACACCCAGCTTTACCTAGAAATGACTCATTTCAAATCAGTTTGAAGAGATTTCCAGGAGTGACATCTTACTTATTCAAAATGTTGGGCATAATTCAAACAATGAAGGAAAAGATCCCTACCTGGGATGCGTCTTTAAGCAATGTGAATGATAATAAATTTCTGTGAGGTATCTGAATCAAATTATCAATTAAAGACAATAGCATAGCTCCTTAATATTTTGTTTTCTTGTCCCTTTTCATTATTCATTCATTGATGAACCCAGAAACCAGTTCATACCAATTTACGTATCATAATATTGATAAAGTATTACTATATCTAAAGTAATATTCTGTGGTGGAAGGCAAACCGATGAAGATTTACGATAAATCATAGTACTAAAGTTAGATGTGTTACATGTGACCAAAAATGTCGAGGAACGGAAGAGAATTGCATGTCTCAAGTTCAAACGAGAACTGAATAGCGGGATCAGTGGAATTCATTATTGAAAGAACTTTATTTAAATCAGCTTTATTATCATCAAACAGGGTAAAAGTATCATCTACATAGTGAACCATACCGGAAAGTTTAAAGTTTCAAATAATTTTGATTCATAATAGTATATTACTTGTATGTAATTTGTATACTATATAAGCATAATTTATGCATTATGTAAACTTTATATACAATATAAAACATTACTTGTATGAAACTTTCCACAACCAATTAATGTTTTAACCTAGTCTTGCGTTATAAAAAGTCAATGATTGTGCAATATGTATATTCTTATTTTAATCAATATTTTCAAAGGTAAATTTATTATAATATTAAAATGAATTTAAAATTACATTTTGCATCATAACTAAGACATTTGACAAAATTAACAGTCTTTTAAGAAAATGTCAAATGAAATTCTGCAACTGATTCATTCACTTCTATAAAACAAAATTATAAATATACGGTTTATTTTAACCATAACACATTATTTTATGTTAATTCTTTTCTGTATCTTCTGTTGCTTCTTTCAACCTTTACCATGATGGAAATTAGTTTATATTTAAATAGAGAGAGAAACTGTAATTTTGACAAAGAACTATGATAATCATTTACTCAGTGGCATAACTAAACATTTTGTGGATAAATTTAATTTTGTATTTTAGGATAAATTTAAATATGTATATACTAAATGTCATATTAGCATATATAATTATGAATTGAAAGTGCATTTTACTCAATTCAAGACTAATAATAAAGAAAATTTATTAACAACAAAATCACACAGAAACAATTTTAATAAACATAACTGATTAAAATGAAGAAGAAATATTGATCTGGTTACACTTGCAGTAAATGAGCTGTGCATGCTTTTGTTGAGGCAAAAGAATCTATTACATTTTTCAGCTCCATCTTACTTCCCTCTTCATACTCGATGGCAAGAAGCGAAAGAAAGTTTAGTTATGTTTGTCCAGTCGTATTTTTTCTGTAATCTTTAATGATTTTTATCTTTGAAAACAATTTTTCTACTGCAACAAACAGTTACATTAAAAATGCAAGAAAACTGTATACAATTCACACAAGCTGTTCTCCAGTAATCGGTATTTTTTTAACATTAAGGCTCCCAAATTCATGAATGGTCAAGTTTTCACTAAGGTCATCTTTGCATAATTGTGTGTTTATAAATTTTAAAGTAAATTTCAGCAAAAATATTTCAGAATAAATATCTACTAAATTCACATTTTTGTATTAGTTCAGTTTCCATAACATGAATTATATAACGAGGATCTAAAAACCAAATCAATCTGTGAAATTTGTCATACCAATAAATCAATAATTTATTTGCTCTAAAATGTTTAAAATGCAATAAAATTTAAAAATATTCTTCATAGGATTAAAATTTATGACGGGTCGAAAATTCATCAAAATGACATTTTATATTTTCTCTTACTTTAGAAATTCTTACATTATATCTCGGTTTGGGGCCATTTAGTTTCAATTCTGCTAAAATAAATTCAGATATTTCGTAGTTTCTTCGTATTTATGCAAGCGTTATTTAAACATCGCGTAGCTTAATCTAGACATGTGTTAGTTTTCTGTAATATTTTTAAAGCATAATTTATTCCATTTAATACTTTATTTGTAAATAAACAAATAACAATAGCTATTGCAGAAGCCAAATAACAAGAATCAGCATTATATTTGAAAATTTTGAAGGACTAGTTTCGAAAGTTTAAATAAAGAACCATCTGCCTCAGCTGCCAAAGTGCAAATGAAAGATAAGATTAGGTGATAGATTCACAGCTTCATACTTACGGACCTGATTCTGGATATGAGTTCCTGGGGTATTTATAGGATTCCTTGTCAGTGTAGTTTAATTTATAGTGGTCAAACTAAGAGAGCCTTAAAATTTCACTTTAAAGAATATGAGGGAAAAGGAAACACAGAAGTCCTCTGTTGCCCAGCACTGTTGGTCCGAAAATTACACTTTTTATTTTTCTGGAGCCAAAATTATTCAAAAAAACATCTTCCATTGGTGAATTAGATTTTTTAGAGGCGTTTCACATTCAAAAAAAAATCTTTTCTCTTCTAGTTAACGACCCTAAATCCAATCCATCTTTACCTCCAGCCTTTAAGGAAATTATGTTTTAGTTTTCTTGTTTCATTAATATGTGGCACCAGTAGCTTAACTCCTGCCCGACCATTCTTATCTTATCTCGTTCATTTGCACTTTGGCAGCTGAAGGGTTCTGTAGGTAAACCATCGAAACTAGTTCTGCAAAACTTACAAAATATACCACTGATTCTTGTTTTTTGACTTCTCCAATAATCATTATTCGACATGTTTTTTAACCTGAATAACAATGAATTTAAAAGCTTATTTACAAAAACGCTAAATTATACTTTAAATTTACTAAGTTAAGTTTTACTAACTTGTACAGATGTAGTCCTTTTCATAAATCTCTCCTTAAGCTTTTTGTTTTCTTTAAGTTTGGAAGCTATCTTTTGCAAAGAAGGTTCTGCTTCTACTGATTGACTTAATACTATAGCATGCGATTCAATTAATCTGAAATTATATTAATTAATTAATAATTAAACAGCAAATATTTCATTTATTAAAATACTCGATTATAAGACCTAACCAAATTTTAAAACAAATACATAGCAAAAAAAAGGGGGTCTTATTTTCTAGTAAATATAGTAATCATCTGTCTGATTGGTTTATTTGATTACTTTACCTTGTTTTTCTCCTTCATTTTAGCAAAGTATGCGAAGGCTAACTGACTAAAAAGAGAGATGCATTCGTGGAGGACTTTTTAAGAGAAGCTTGCTCTTAACCATGTTACACATTGGGAAAACCATCTTGGCTCATACAGCCAACCCAGTCAAATGGAATAGAACCCCCGTCAAACTACCAATAATCAGTGATTTTACTGCTTGGTCTCGGGTGGTCTCTCATTTGTAGGCATTGAGTAAATATATCTACAGTGTAAACAGTTTTTAAAATACTATCTTCATTTCAAATTTTGCGGTCCAGGTGTAGGTAAAAAAAAATAATCAGCTTTTAACGTTAAAATATGCACAATTATATATTTCTAGATTTCTTTAATACAAGTAGCATAGAAAATCAAGACCAGCAGTTCCCCTTGTAAACATACGATTTCCAAATGGAGCACGTAATAAGGTTTATTTCAGAATGCAACGTGAAAACCGTTAATTTTACTTTATAGTGTTTTACACATTCTTACTTTTGTAAAGACAAACTTATGAAAAGCTTTTAACAAATTTGAATCTTTAGAAGACAAGAAAGTTTTTTTTTATTTTGATATTTGTGTACTGTATCTTTATACGTAGAGGAATGTATTCTTCTGACTCAAAAGATTTAAATAAAAATATTAGACCAAGATTATCCTGTTTTCCTCCTTTATTTCAGAGCCTAGTAGCACTCAAATAGGTCTGTCTGTCTACGGATAAAAAAAAATATTCAGCTAATATTAAATTTTAATTTTATGCATACTGATAAAATTGTTTTAAAGCACATCCTATGTAAAAGTAAATGTGTGTGAGGGGGGCAACATGAATATCTGAATAAGAAACTGAAAATTTTCAAGCAAGCACAAGTATTTTTAGCAAAGCGTTTAATAACTCCAAAATAGCACCATTTAGTAACACCAAAGTAGACATCTTGTGTTACATCTTCTTGTAGCGTATGTTCAGGTTCGTAATAGACTGAATGTACACAGAACCGATGATAGCTTGATAAAATTTATTTTAACAAAAGAAACACTTCGCAATTCTGGAACATTTCACAAAAATACTCATACAGTTCTTCTCAGTGTCACAGAGCACAGTTAGTAGTTACCACTTCAAACTACAGAGAATGTACGCAATGCAATGCAAAGTGCATCTAAAGAGCGAAGCTCACACTAAGATGTCTCAATACTCCAAACTCACGCTGAACTAAACAACTGAGAAAAAACTGATCAACTGATGCCCTCTCCAGTCTTATAAAGTTTCTCCCCCCCCCAGGCCGTCGAGACATCTCTAGTACCTTCCTCTTCTCGAAATTACTGGAAGGCCGGATACGATTACAGTTAGATAGAGAGATCAATCACAGTTATTCAATTAACGATACAATTACAGTTATACATGGACCGTACTAAAATGTCTGCAAATGGTCGCGAGGTTTGGCGATTTCTCACCAGTTTTCGGGACAATAATTAGCCCCAGAACCTTCGCCAGCTTGGCGATATCTCGCCAATTTAGGGAGATGGCCATTTGCTCAGTGTTAAATAGACTTGCCCATGTATGCTTATTCTTTTGGCAAAGCATTTCATGTTATATAAAAAAATACTAAATTTGTTAAAATACTAATACATGTTATATTATACAAAAAATATTAAATTTCGCTAAAATTATTTACATATGTGCAAAAATTCGTAACACTATTTATATTAATTATAACTATCAAAGAACAAAACGTTCCGTACCTAACGAAATGACTGGAAATGTTTAATAATTTTTAGCTCAATCAAAATTAAAAAATTTTTTTTCAATCCTGCTGGTATTTTGCATTATGTTTAGCCAGGTTTATGAAGAATATTTCATACTGGTTATCATAAATTAAGGAAAAACCACGATTACTGAAAGAGTTACATGTAAAGTTTTATGACACTTCCCACAATATACAACATATAGTAAGGTATCAAATAACATAAAAAGAAATTCCCAGGCAATTATGGTAGTATAGAAATTAGCACACGTATAAAATGAACAAATCGAAGGTGTCAGTTTGTATAGAAATAGTACCTTCAATATGGAATATGATTCTCTCTAGAAGCAATTCAGCACGTACAGCGATGTGTGATGCTTTCAATTATGCGGTCTATCAGTTCTATAGGAAGCGAGAGCCATTGCTCTTGCAAAGCAGTTGCAATGGTCTGAGGAGGGCGGATTGAGAGCAACTAGACGTTTCCCTAAAGCATCCCAGTCGTGCTCGATACGATTCAAGTCCCGGAATTGAGCTGGCCACTCCATGCGCATAATTGTTTCCTGTTGAAGATAATCATCTACGATGCGAAGCCTGTGTGGTCTTGCGCTGTCGTCCTGTAACAGAAAAGCTTCACCTATTGCCCCAGCATATGGGGTGCACATAAGCATCAAGGATGTTATCTCTGTAAACCTGAGCATTCAAGGTTTCCCTACGAAAGACATGGAGGTCTGTGGGTCCGCCCAAAGAGAGGCCACCCCAAGCATACACAAGCCTCTTCCGTATGCATCTCTTTCGCGGATAACTAGTTCCAGGTTCTATCCATATCAAATAACGCCTACTACCGCTTTCTAGACTAAACCTGAACTCATCCGTAAAGAGAACAGCCCTCCATTGATCAGGCGTCCAGTGGATATGTTGTCGTGCCCACTGCAAACGGTCCCTCCTATGGTGTGACGTGAGCGGCAAGCCAATGGCTGGTCGCCTTGCATACAGACCGCCTTCGTGAAGCCTTCTACTCTCAGTTGACGTTGACACCAACCTTCAGGTGGCTGCAGGAAAGAAGGATCTAAGAAGAGTCGGAGTAGCGGTTCTATTCCTGCGTGCACATAATGTCAAATATCGGTCATCGGCGCTCGTCGTAGCAGTTAGCCGTCCTTGGCTGAACTTCCTAGATGCGGAATCTGTGGTTTGAAATTGCCTCCAAAGTCTATGAACCACAGAAGGACTCACATTTAGCCATTAGGCCACTTCTGTTTGTCCTGCCTCTAGTCTCCCAATGGCTCTCCATCGTAGTTCTGCTCGGAAATGATGCCTGGCGGTCATTGTTACGAATTGGCTATCTCAGATTCCTGATGTCACTATCACAGTGAAATAGTTGGGCGTGCTCTCAAACATGGACTTTTATGATCAGAGATGACGCAGATGACGTATTCCGAGTGCATCGCCACTAATTTGCAGATTGCAGTTTTACTCAGCTACTCTTACTTGGCACCATATGCAAATTTTACACGGTTTGTCTTATTTTTTAGGGAGTTATCGCTATTTTTGTGGTTTTTCCTTAATTTATGATAACCAGTGTCAGTTAGTACAGTTACAGGAAGTACAATTAATCATAAAATATGATAGATTCCTATATTTTATTCAAAATTATAGTTTTTTCTGTAATTACTTAATTTACTTAATTCTGTATTTACTTAAATTTTGAAGTTCGATAGAAGCATGCTAATCCTTCAGCAACATGACCACCTTTCCTATTAAACGTGCCTTTGAGACCAGTCGTTGATAAGACAGGAACTAGATCATCATGAAAAACTTTCTGATCCACTTCCTGCAGGCAAACAATATCAGCATTGTACCCTGTAAAATTGTAAAAATTAATTATAACAAAAGAATAATAAAGAAATAATACTTCGACTATATTTAAAACATTTATCATAAAAATGTAATTTTACATTTATTTCTCATTTCAGATGGATTTCATTTGAATTGCGATTCTTTTGAAGAAGAAATATTAAAGTTTACCAAAACAGAGGAGCAAAGAAATAACATTTTCTGCTGACTCCCAGACTTTAGTTTATGCTTTTAACTAAATACACTGTTTATCATAAATTAGGGGAAAATCACGATTACTGAAAAAGTTACACGTAGAATTTTATGAACTTACCCACAATGTACATCACATAGTAAGATATCAAATAACATAAAAATAATTTCGACAATTATGGTAGTATAGAAATTAGCGCATGTATAAAACGAACAAATCGAAGGTGTCGGTTTGCTGTAGGAAAAGTACCTTCAATATGGAATATGATCGATAGGATTCAAATCCGGGGATCGAGCTGACCACTCCATGCGCATAATTGTTTCCTGTTGAAAATAATCATCTACGATGCGAGGCCTGTGTGGTCTCGCGCTGTCGTCCTGTAACAGAAAAGCATCACCTATTGCCCCGGCATATGGGTGCACATAAGCATCAAGGATGTCATCTCTATAAACCTAAACATTCACGGTTTCCCTTGGAAAGACATGGAGATCTGTGCGTCCACCCAAAGAGAGGCCACCCCGAGTATAGGTACTGCCTCTTCCGTATGCATCTCTTTCACGGATGATAACTAGTTCCAGGTTCTATCCATATCAAATAACGCCTACTACCGCTTTCTAGACTAAACCTGAACTCATCCGCAAAGAGAACAGCCCTCCATTGATCAGGCGTCCAGTGGATATGTTGTCGTGCCCACTGCAAACGGTCCCGCCTATGGCGTGACGTGAGCGGCACGCCAATGGCTGGTCGCCTTGCATACAGACCGCCTTCGTGAAGCCTTCTACTCTCAGTTGACGTTGACACCAACCTTCAGGTGGCTGCAGGAAAGAAGGATCTAAGAAGAGTCGGAGTAGCGGTTCTATTCCTGCGTGCACATAATGTCAAATATCGGTCATCGGCGCTCGTCGTAGCAGTTAGCCGTCCTTGGCTGAACCTCCTAGATGCGGAATCTGTGGTTTAAATTTGCCTCCAAAGTCTATGAACCACAGAAGGACTCACATTTAGCCATCAGGCCACTTCTGTTTGTCCTGCCTCTAGTCTCCCAATGGCTCTCCATCGTAGTTCTGCACGGAAATGATGCCTGGTGGTCATTGTTACGAATTGGCTATCTCAGATTTCTGATGTCACTATCACAGTGAAATATGTGGGCTTGCTCTGAAACATGGACTTTTATGCTCCTCGCAGATGACGTAGTTCGAGAGCAGCGCCACTAATTTGCATATTGCAGTTTTACTCAGCTACACTTACTTGGCAACATATTCATATTTTACACGGTTTGTCTTATTTTTGAGGGAATTATCGCTATTTTTGTGATTTTTCCTTAATTTATGATAACCAGTGCAGTTCAATGAAAGGATATTATTTGTAGTTCCCGCTGGAAAGCGACCGCACGGCTAAAGCCGTGAAACTTTCCCTGTCTTATCTTACTAGGGTTTAAGTAGACTAGTTGAAGAGGCCTTCACTTGATTTCCTCATCAGTAATATAATTAGGTGAATTTTCTTTAGAATATGAATATCCTTCACGAAGGCTCTCTTTCCATAATCGGCAAATAGTTGTTCTTTGTGTATTTTGCCTTAATCACAATGTAATAACCGAATCCAGTTCTTTGGGTTATATATAACCTACCTTTAATTATAAAACAGAAACAAGTAGCATTATAATTCATATACACTCTTAGACAAAAAAAAACGACTCACCGAGAAGATGTAAAGCAAGTTGGACACAAGTTGATATGAATACACGTTTCGACGGATAATGCAAAATTTTACATTTTGGCTGCCACAATGAATGAACGGTTGTCGTTAAAGCGCAACTGGCTGGATATTTAAGAGGAGAAATTACGATTCCAGGTCATAAATTCTTCCCGAATTTTATCCCGTGTACTCTGGTAGACAGTAATTATGCCTCGCATACAGGTGCGCGAACGATATGCGCAAATGTCAGAATTTGAGAGAGGTCGTGTAGCTGGGCTCAAAGAAGCCGGTTGGCCTTATCGGCGAATAGCCCGACATTTGAGCAGGAGCGATGCCACTATTATATGATGTTGGCAGGAAGGGAAGAACCATGGTCGCACACAGCGTCAAGAAGGAAGCGGTAGGCCTAGAGAAACGACAGAACGTGAGGACCGAGCAATCGTCAGAGTGGCACTCACAGCCCCAGTTGCATCATTATCATCAATTGTACCTGCAACTAGTGCTTCAGTGACCGCAAGGACCATTCATAGACGGCACACAGGAAGGGGGCTGAGGTCACAGCGGCCGTTGCGCCGACTATCATTGACCTCTGTGCAACGTCAAGCCCGTTTGAAATGGTGTCGGGCTCATTCGCACTGGAATGTCACTGACATTAGAGTAGAATAGTCTTCAGTGATGAGTCCCACTTTGAACTGAGCGCCGATAACCAGCGAAGGTGACTCTGGAGACGCCCGGACTGCGGTGTGATACCAACCTGATTGTCTTCCGGCAGACAGGCCGACAACCAGGAGTGACGGTCTGGGGTTCCATTTCATTTCATAGTAGGGCCCCTTTGGTTGTCATCCGTCGCAACCTTACAGCACAGCATACGTCGACGAAGTTCTAAGGCTTGTTGTGTTGACCTTCATGTCACGCTACCCTGAGCTTACATTTCAGCAAGATAATGCCCGCCCCCATACTGCACATGTTTCTACTGCTTGCCGAACATTGCCTTGGCCAGCAAGGTCGCCTGATCTCTCTGCTATTGAACAAGTTTAGAGCATTATGGGCAGGACCCTCCAACTATCTCGGGATGTTCACGATCTAACGCTCCAGTTGGACAGAATCTGGCACGATATCCCTCAGGAGGACATCCGCAGCCTCTATCAATCGATGCCAAGCCGAACAACTGCTTGCATAAGGGCCAGAGGTGGACAAACGCGTTACTGACTTTTTCACTTTATGAAGCTCTATCACTTCAATAAATCATCCAATTTTTCTAAAACTGCAATCATTTGTTTTTCTGAACATGTACATCACTTCTACCGATTTTCGTCCCTTTCGGATAACTCCTTCTTGGTACGTAGTTTTTTTTTGTCTAAGAGTGTATATATACTCTTCATCTACATGGTAAACAGAAGAATTCCTTTCTTCCTCCTTCTTCTTCTAAATATGTAATTATTGAATTATTATTCCGACAATATATAGCACATTTATTGCCCTGCCTATCACACAAAATCAAATAGTCAAAGCACAAGCGTAATAATCTAGACCTAGACTGCATAATCTTTATGGCCTGGAATGCATTAAATACGGCAAAGCATACTAGCCCTCCAAGCGGCCGAACCGTATATATACGTTCAACCAAAATTTTGCTCTAAGCGCCCAGCAAGCATATATACGTCCAACCAAAATCTTACTCTAAGCGCCCAGCAAGCATATATACGTCCAACCAAAATTTTCCTCTAAGCGGCCAACAAGCATATATACGCTCGCGTTAGGTTTTCTTTC
>KK114231.1:103155-128863 GCA_000611955.2 Stegodyphus mimosarum | reverse complement strand
TAAGAGTTCACAGGAAAGAGAAATTAACATAAAACTTTGTTAGTTTAACTAAAACCTTACAACGTTATCTGCATGCACGCAAAGGAACAAAATATCTAGCACACACACACGGCTATTCTATTATAACGATACTAAACTATTATAAAGACACAAATTGTAGCATAATTAGCACTGATGAAATGTAGGCATGATAATACTTACATTAATATTTTCGTATGAACACATTTAAAAGGAAGGTGTACAGCCACTATTATAAAGATACTAAAACTATTTTAAAGACACGTATTGTATGAGCTGTTATAAAGACACAAATTGCAGCAGAAAACGCAATGAAATATGGACATGATAATATTTAACAGATATTTTCATATGAATACAGTTAAAAGAAAACGTAAAATTAATCTACAAATTAATATATTTGAGTAACAGCATAGCGCATTAGTATAACATTAACATCAGAAGTACATTTAGAGAGTAAATCCTACAATAAAGCTATACATTAATGAGTAACTGCAGAAATCTTAAAACTGTGCACAGTAAGTAACACAAAGATAAAAAAAACACAACATGATAACACATATTTATAAAAAATATAAACTACAAATGTATATTTGTGACGCTTTTTTGGGGGGGTGAGGGAAGAAACAGCAAATTACTCCAGGCTGTCAATTATAATCTTAACAATGGCTGTGCAATGTCTTATGCGACTAAGCGGATATTTTTTTTTATTTTTGCTGCTGTTCCTCACTTATGCTTGCTAGTTAGTCATGAAGCATCTTTTCAAATGCTAATTTCTAGTATACATGCAGTCGAAAAAATAATGATTTAGCTTCACCAACTCTAGCGTGGATGCAAAGGTGAAGGGAAAACGAATATGTTCCTATCAACCAAATATTCCTATTAATTTTCAGCATACCATTATACCAGATTATTATCCCAAAGAGGCAGTTTGCCCAGAAGGGCTATTAGTTTCGTTTTAGCATTTTGCTTCGGTTCACTTTTCAAGCTGTTGCCACCAAATATTAGAACTCTGCATTATGTTTAAAGAAATTAAACAATGAAGAATCTTCATGAATGTATGTATATTTCTCGAACTCTGTTAAAACAACGGTACCTATAGACATCAAATTTTGACTAACGTAGTCCTCCATTCGAATATGGGCATCTGGAAGCCCAAATTTGGAATTTGTTTTATTATCTATTTCAAATTTTGTCAAACAGTAAAGTCTTCTTGATTAACAAACTCAACGATTTCAAAGCGAGCAATATTCTACGTGGAAAAAAATTATTTCCAGCACTCGAGACAGTGTATCGTAAATTCTAAAGATATGCTCTTCTAAATATTTTGTGATATTGCTATTGAATTGAATTTTATTATTTAAATGCGAAGAACATGACATTTAGTAAGTAAAGGTAACACACAAAAGCTAAAAAGCGCCCCTTATCGCGTGAAAAAAACCCTGAAAGCTTTCAGATTTTTACTTTTACGTTTTCTCCTGAAAATAGAGAAAGCAACTATCCCCTAACTGGGATTTGAACTCGAGCATTTCAACTGATAATCACCTACACATAAAAGAACTCAAGGCGGCCTGAAATAATTCTGCATATTCTTCCTCACTTAAAAAAGAGCAACTGGGAAGAGGCTCAAGAAGCAGTCCACCAAATGAAGTGATGAAGTATAGTTCGACCGCCTCATCCGCGACCATGAGCGCAAACACGCATGCGCCATTCGAACTGAATTATTCTCAAAATAGGATGGAAGGATGGAGACTTTCTTTCCCTCCAGCATATCTCTTTCCGGAGAAGAGAAGACTCTCACGTGACTCTTCACGTCGCAGCAACTAATAACGCCCCTTTTGGACGAGACTATGTGTTTTGGCAGAATGCCAGCCAGGGTTGCGTTTGAGACGGTCGAACTATATCTACCAGATTTTAGTTTAGGGGCTACTATAAAGATTGTTAGACTTTTGGAACCGGTTAATAGAAGAAATCAACTGTGCCGGTATTCAGACTACAGATCTTCCACTTTTTATCTGAACCTGCTGACTATTTTCACCACGATAATGAGCGCAAAGATATGAGATAATTCCTGATGCACTTATCTGTTAGTTAAATGGTTCTCAGTTCAATTACATGCAAGGAAACTATATGTTTTCATATAATTATTGCCTCCAAACATGTCTTGTTTCTGGATCTATGCTCGAACCGAAAATTGGTGGATGTTAGTCTGTCACAAAATTAGAATTGGTCGACTATGGTCAGCTTTTAGTATTAGCAAAGATATTGTACAAACTGATCTTCTTACTTTACATTAGTACAGAATATTCACTTTTATCATAAGATTTAAATTTAATTACATTTAGAACTGGAATCTTTGGTTTACCGACCTATTACTACTATTAAATAGTACGCTATTAAATTGAAGCTTGGTGTGTAACCTAACTTAATCATCGCTACTATCAAACTTTCTCATCGAAATACTTATATTATGGTCTTTTCTTGTACATATTATAAGCCATTAGAAATGGAAACCAACTGTAACTTCGCTGGGACTCGGAAACACATAGTTTCCAAATGTTAAATGTATGCGTTAACCATTTCCTCGCGAGAGCTTGCAAGAGGAAATGAGATAATTCCTTGTATTCTCCTCCACTTAAATGATGAATGCGAAAGGCATGAGACTCAGCCGAACAAATCAAAATCGTAATGAATTATCATTCACCACGTATTGCTTTCAACGTGGTACATTAGCTCTGCTTTGAATGGGATTCGAATTTTGCACATCTGAATTGATAGCTGAATATGCTAACCTCTTTGCACCTCGAAAGCACGTACAAGAGGAATGCGATAATTCCTTAAAGCTTAATCACAGAAAAATTAAACTGCAGCTAAGATTACATTTTTATTTTGAATCTTAATCCTAAAGTAAAATTAATAAAGAAAATGTAAGCATTATCTTCAAGAGTAAACTAATACTTCCAATTAATTAATTTATGTACAAATGTCGGATTAGCTGGAAATAAACCAAAAACTTCCTCAAAAGTTTAAATCAACGATAAATTCTTTTGTAGACATTTTTATAAAATTCCTTCTTTTCGATTCAGTGACTCGTAATTTTAGATTTTGTTTCATTTCTGACTTTAGAGTAAACACCGTAGGAACATTAGATATTTTTTTGGAAGCAGGAGACTTGAAGAAATGAACAACGTCCTCGCCGGGACTCGAACGACGAACCTCTCGAATACGCGCCGAGCGTGCTGACCACTACACCACGAAGTCTTGCTAAGAGGCGGGAGAAATACCTTATATACTCCCCCTTTTAAAGGGCGACTGGGGATTAGGGAACTAATCGCCAAATTCTGGTGGTGGAAAATCATCATCCATCACCATTTTTAGTTCGGACGCCACTGTAGAATCATTTTAGAATTTTTCGAAAAATCAGAGAAATGAGCAATGTCCTCGCCGGGGCTCAAACCACGGATCTCTCAAATACGCTTCGAGCGTGCTGACCACTATACCGCGAAGGCATGCTAAAAAGGTGGGAGAAATACCTTATAACAGATGGGCAAATGTGATATATCAGTATGTGACATTTATTAAGTTTTACTTGTAGTAAGATTTAAGATAAACAATATCTTATCCTTCTTAGCTTTTTCACAATATTCGCTCAAATCAGATTCAAATTTAATGGCATGAAGCATAGGTTAAAAGTAAGGGTTTAATCTTAGTCGCAAGACTATTGGAGTTTTCAGCACGTCGCCGCTGTGTCTTACTGAACATTATCCAGCTAAAGTTAGTTAATCGTTGTGCTACTGTTTCATTTTTCGGTCTTCACTCAATCTAAACTCGTAAAATACAACCGAGGTTACAATTTTACGAGTTTAGAGACAGTGTATTTGACTAAGTGTTGAGTTTAGATCTTGTTGTAAATCATTTTAGCTATCAGTAATCTCAGCTTGTAATAGTTTACATTGATTCATTAATAATTTAGTTGTATTATCATTTTATCTGTAATCCATCAGGGATGGGTAAATAAATCTTTATTTGGTTTAAATTTGGCATTTGGTTTGTGTTTTTGAGATTGATAGTTAAATAGTTATGAAAGGCGATAGTCTGTCAACAAGTTAAGATAATTCTATTGCTAATCGCAAATATTCTAGTTAATTTTACACCGCAGAAGTTATAACTACTTCAAACCTTTCATCCTTGCCTTGCCATAGCAATTTTCGCAAATTTTATAAATACAATATTCCAACAGAATTGTACTTCTATCATTAATAACAGAGTAGACTCGTGTTCTGTCTATTAGTGCTTTCTTCTCCAATAGTTCCATCTTCGATGGATTTAATTGCTGACTTTGTTTAAATCTGAAACTGATAATAAGCTCTTCCTTTTTCAGTTCAATATTTTAATTGTACTAAAATAGAAAAATTGAAGTTTTTTTTTTTAGTTCTTTTATCCGTCCTCTTATTTCTGTTCTGACCTGTGGTTCCCCTCTTCTGAGGAGTACAGCTACAGAGCTTGATTTAGACAGAAAGTGATTTTAATATCTTTCCCTTTCAGTTTAGTTTAATATCTTAAGTATACTAAGTAACAAAAACATTCATTTCATCTTAATGTTTCAAATTATTGAAGAGTAGTTTCAGATTTTATATTACGCCCAAAGGGCGTTTTTTCTTAAAGTTTTGTGTGTTACCTTTATTTATTAAATATCATGTTCTTCGCACTTAAACCACATAAAATTCATTTCAACAGCAATATCACAACATATTTAAAAACAGCATATTGTTACGAATTTTGTAAAATTATATGTGAAATTGTTGTATTTTTCTGTGTAATGTAAAACGAAACAAATTTGAAGAGAAAGCTCTGCTAGACAAGTATGAATACAGGGACAAGTGCATTTAACGTTGAGTAAGTGGGTATCTCGGTAATTTGGCGAGATATCATCAAGCTGACAACGGCTTTGGCGACTTAATTTGTCGCGAAATTTGGCAACATTTTGGTCTGGTGCCTGTATCACCGTAATATGTATTGAAATTGAATAAATCTAATTGACCATTATATTAGCCGTAACTACAATTAGACACTTATATCGTCTTCCAGTAATTTCTGGAAGCAGAAAGTACTAGAAATATCACGGCGGCTGACTGAAAAGTATTTAAGGCCGGAGAAAGAGCGTCTGCTCTCAGTTGTTTTGTCAGTCAGTCAGCTGCTATTGTTGCTATTGTTAGGAGTTCAGCTTGAGATCGAATTAGCTTTCTCTTTAGATGCGCTTTGCATTGCATTGTGTTTAATGTTCTTAATAGTGGGAAGTATAACTACTGATTTTACTGTGATACACTGTGAACACTTTTACGAATATTTCTGAGAAAAATTTCAGAGTTCTGATAAATTTCTTTTAATAAAAATAGCTTTTATTAACCTATTCTCGGACTTGTGCATTCAATCTATTACGAACCTGTACGCACGCAACAATATCTTTAGAATTTAATGATGCATAGTCTCGCGCGCTGGAGATAAAAATGTTTTTCTTTCGTACAGTGTTGCAATTGCTCGCTTGGAAATCCTTGAGTTTGTTAATCAAAATTTCGTTAAAGCTTTACAAAATTAGAAATAGATAAGAGAACAAATTCGAAATTCAAAATTCAGGCTTCCAAATGCCCACTTTCGGTTAGAGGACTACGTTATTCAAAATTTGATGGCTCTAGGTACCGTTCTTTTTTTACAATGAGAGAAATATTCATGCAGATTTTTCATTATTTAGTTTCTTTAAATGTAAAATACAGCGATAATATCTGATGGTAACAGTTTGTAAAAGGAATCAACGCAGAATGTTAAACGACGCAAAATGCCGTTTTGAGACTAATAGCCCTGTGGTTCTAATGCCCCTATGGACTAAATACTACATCGAATATCAAATTTATTATAGCTGTATAAGCTTGTAGGGATTTATATTTATTTTAAATAACCAGTTAAATTTAATTTGAAGTTCTTTCCTATAAGCCTTGATTCCCCTAATTGTCAGTGCCAGAATATTTAAATTAGATAGCGCGCGTGAGGAATGCACATTAAACCTGTAGGAGAAGCAGTTTAAATATCGAGTTCTAGAAGGGAAAAGTTACAAAGTCTGGGAAAACTCTGTGCGCATTTGTAACGCAAGCTTCGGCTTAGAATTTATTGCTGGTTAGACGTGGCTTAACAGCTGTTATCTTGCTGCCCCTAAACTCACCTACGCGCTGTAGGATACAGGATTGTCTGAACCCTGTAGTTTATTTCTCGTAATATTCAAGTTACTAAAACCATCAAAACTAGTCCTGGAAAATTTGCAAATATAACACTGATTTCTGTTGTTTGACTTCTAAAATAAACTTATATCTTTATAAAGCATCCTGCTTGGTTCCCAGTTACTGGAACTAATAGTTTTAGAGATTATTAAGCAAGAACACTGCTAATCAAAGTTTTAAAAGCTTTCAGGCTTAACATATCTGTGTCTTTCAGATTTTAATCGTTACTTGTAGGTACTACTTTCGTTAGTTTCTGTTTTATTCCTCTTATTGTTAATTTATTTGAGTTGATTTAATTAAGTTAAGCTCTAATAAATGAAAACGGAACACGTTATGGAAATGAAACTGAACCCATATTTTTAAGCTGCAAACACTTTGTCCATTATATTGGCCATGTCTGATCCAGAGAATCCCTGTGTTGTTGGCGAGGTTTGAACCTTACTGACTTTGTTTGTACATTTTTGTTGTTTGAAGCATGTAGGATATTCGAATTGCCCACAAACACATTTCAAATACATTAGATTCGAAAGACATTCTTATATCGGCCAGTCTCCATAGCAAAGAAACAATCAGAATGTCCTTTTTAAATTTCACTGTCCCGGGACGCATTTGGGATATCCTAAGTATCTTTATTCTCAGACGTCAGAAGGACTAATTAATTTCCCATTCTGGAGATGTTTTGAATGTCCTGAGGATGTCTGCATATCCAGGTATATGTGATTGATCATATTAATTCTCAGATGTCTTGAAGTTTTCGTCATTTTACTTCCTGAGGATATTAATACTCCGTTTTCCGGAGAACATCCGCTGATGGACATGCTGGGGATATTTATTTTCAGTTCTTCTAATGATTTTAGTTTTCCAAAGTTGCAGATCTGAAGGTGTGCATAGTCTTTAATTTTTAACTATGTTTTACATTTTTAAGAAATATTTATTAAACGGTATTTAGGAATAATATTGGTATTAAGGTTAAATTGGCTGTTTCTTCATTAATTTTAGCTGTTCTTTTCTCATATTTTTGTTAATTTTCTTTCCGGTACTATCCAGAGAAGGTACTTATATCTAGAGGTAATGTATCTGTTTATATCTAGAGAAGATATTTTCAAAGAAGTAACTATTTCTAAAATATCTTTTAAATTCTAAATAGCATGTATTTTATATAATTAGGTATTTAAATTATTCACATAATTATTAGCCAACTCAAAGATTTTCAAAGAGCACAGATCTAAAATTTTTCTAGAATTAATTTCTTTTCATGCTGGTAACAATATTCGTTGAATGAATAAATCAAAGAAATAAACATAAATGAATATGAAATCAAAGAATAAACATAATGGTTTTTTTTAAGTAAAAAAGGGAAAAAAATCATCCCATTTTGCTCGACTAACGATCATTCACTGCCATACTTGCAAGCATACTACACTTTTTTTGGATGAAGCCGGCCTAGAATACAAAGGCTAGGAGCTTTTTTTGTATTTTCAGGAAATTCAAGAGTCACGTCAGCAACATAAATACGTCAAACTTGGGCTGTTAACGTAACTCACACCTGTTGTCAGAAAATATCATTGCTGCCATATGTGTTTTAACAGCAAAGGTAAGAAAACAGAGATTTGGATCATCCTAAAGTTGAAAACGTCTGGCGTAAAGAAAGCAAGTTTCGGAAATGATGACCGACTTCGAACGGGCAACTGACACTTCAATTATGGAAATAATGATGTTTCACTGACTTCAGAATTTCATTGCGCGAAAGAGTTCACCATTCACATACAAAATCAAAACAAGTATTTTTTGGAGTTTCACTGCACCAAAATTATTTTGTAACATTTTTGGATCTAACAGATTGCTTGGGATTCTAAATCAACCCTTTATAAGTATTTATCTAAAAAATGAAATTAAATGGAAATTTCGAAATTTAGCGTTAAATTTTGTTATCCATGGCATTATTCTCTGTAACATCTAAAATGAAATCCTAAGAATATAAATAAATGTTAAATAAAGATGGGTCATAAATAGCTTCAGCATTTAAATAATAATTAACCTTTTTCTCATATTGTAAGTATTCATTTCCCAGAATTGTATAGCCAACGCCAAAATGTCAGAAAGGTCATCACCAAGCATAGGAAAAAAAACTGTTCACTTTTACTTTGAAAATCACCATTATTATTTTGATATAACGAGTATATCATAATTTCTTTAATGTTGGGAATGCGCCTAATGTTGCTGGAATTTACCATTTGGTTCAACATTTTCGGGGTCACTCAATGGTTTCTCTGCAGGAAAATTTTCACCATTCGCGCAGTTTCCAAACTTTGTCATTTTAACTGACCATTACGATCGTGAGGTTTAGTGACTGTAGATTTGTTTTCCCCTGAGGCTACCTAAAATTTCCACGAATGACACAAAAGCTTGAAAAGCTAACACAAGTCAAAATTCGGCGAGCTATTCAAGAAAAAAGAGCTGACATTCTAATAAGAATTAGCACAGAACTCCCAAGACAAAGCTTGCCAAACAGAAGCTAATAATGACCGCCATTTTCCAGATATTTTTTAAATTTTCAGCATATTTCCATAACCTGCATATTTAATGTTAAGAATGGGAAAGAAAGTAATAATATTTAAAGAAAAAATGTTTTCTGTTATTTACATTATAAAAATAATTATGCGGCAATGCGCAATCTATAGAATGTAAAAAAAAATTTTGAAATTCTGCAGTTCTAAATAATTATTTACAAATTCAGTTTCAAGATTTTAGAGCGAAATAAGTTTCATGCCTCCATTGCTTTCGTTTTTGCATCTTCCGCTAAGCATATAAATTTTTTGCCCTTCTTATTGTAAAAATAGATTTTTTCAGAAGAAAGGAAGTCTAGAAGAATAATATATCTGTCTGTCCGCTTTAAACTTATTTGAGATTTGGACCTGTTATGTTATTCAGAGTATCTTAAAAGCAATTTTCTACTGCAGGTGGAAGAACTTCGCCAAAGGCTAGAAGAAAAGAACAAAATGATCGAAAAGAAAACGCAACAAACAATGGCGGCCACCCAAGATAGAAATCGTCTTTCGCAGGAAATGCAGGAACTGAGAGACCACATGGACATCAAAGACAGAAAAATCAATGTTCTGCAAAGAAAGGTTCCATTCCATTACTACTCTTATTTTCATCCTCCCTTTTTTCTTATACCCATGTTTATTTCATTATTTCCAAATAATTTTCTTGCCTGTGCCTTTTGCTTTATATGTATAATTCACTGAAATGTATGACAGACATATTGCAGGTAATATGTTATTCTTTTAAATCATAAAATAATTTGTTTAGTAAAAATAAAAGCAACAAAATATCTATAAAACTTGTTACTTAAATTAGTGCAACTGTAATTTATTACAGGATGAAAGTGCTAGCCCATCAACTGCCAATCTTACGTCTTAATGGTTGATTACTAACAACAACAATTCTTTATATTCATAAAAAGTAGTCTGAAGAAAATTTACAAGAATTAATTCGTGTTTTGGTTTGTGTAAATATCTCCAACGGTTTTGAGAGTTTAAAGCGTGCCACATTTGCTACATTATTTCAAAAATTTTATATTTTGTATTTTTTAAATGTTTACCATTTCGCTGGAAAAATTCTAATATCTTTTAGCAGTATCAACATTTTATAAATCACGTTCTTCTCTTTGAGCTGCATTTTTCTAAATTTCAGTTGAATGCATCATACTGTTAAATCTTTTAAGAGTTACATTTTTACTGTCCAACCTATATACGTTATATATAAATGTCGGTGTTTTTTTATTGAAAACCATTTAGTGCTTCTTTTTTGTTTAACTCTTATCTGACTATAAGCTACTTAAAATTTAACTACGACCGAAACTAAAGTATTCTGCTCTTCGAAATAAATAACAAATAAACTGAGCCATCTGTTTTGTTAACTTTTTGTAATTAATCAACTTGTTACTCTTTTTTTGTAATTGTTATGAACTGACAATCAGCTGTTTAATGAAAATTAAATTCCAAAGTTCTTCTTTGGATAGTAATTAACAGAACTCAATAAATAAACAAAAAAATAAAAATGTAAAAATCCTATACACTTAAGTAGACCCTTAACTAAAAAATAATGGGTAAAATATGCTAAATGTTCTAATAAATTTCTTTCCTTCAATAAGAAAACTAGTAAATCTCAGTATATTCTTACTTTTTTTTCTAACTATAGATTGAAAACCTCGAGGACTTGTTGAAGGAGAAAGATAATCAAGTTGATATGGCTAGGGCTCGCCTCACCGCCATGCAGGCTCACCACTCCTCCTCTGAAGGTGCTCTGTCAAGTCTCGAGGAAGCCATCACAGACAAAGACAAACAGATCCAGCAACTGCGAGAGCAGAGAGATAGAGCTGAACAAGAACGCAACGAAGAACGAGAACTTCACGAGCGTGAGATCGCGGAATTCAAGATGAAAATGCACACCTTAGAAAGCGAAATGGAGAAGCTGCAGGTACGCTTGGAGAAGGCGGCAGCCGAGAAAGACAGAGTGGAAGCAAAATTGGAAAACTCCCAATCAGAACTTGGACAAGCGCGAGCAGAGCTAGAGAAGATATTAGGAGAGCAAAATAAATTCCAAAGCGAATGGGACAGACAGAGAAATGAAACTTCCTGGCATTCTATGGAGAATGAAAGACTACGAGAACAGCTTGAACGCATGAAACTAGAACTCGAAAAATCACAGAGCACAATTGGCAAATCCCATTTGTATCAGTCGGAAGAAGTGGTAAGGCTCCAAGAAAGGTATGAGAAGGCGCAGTCAGAGCTGAGAAGGGCTCAAGCTGAATTGAGGATGAATCAAGCAGAACAAGAACGATCCAGAGGAGAACTCGAACAAATACAAGAAAAGCTGGAGCGATCACAAGGGGAAATCTACCGGCTAAAAGCTAAATTAGAGAATGCTCAGGTGGAGAAAGAAAGTCTACAAGAAGAATATGATCGGGTGCAAGCTGCGGTTTCGCGTTGCCATTCTGAGAGAGATGCGGCACTCACTGAAGCAGAAAAGTTAAGGACTGAGCTCGAGCGAGTCCAAACGAATCTGAGCAAAGCTCAGCTGCAGCATGAGAAGACACAAGCTCTCTTGGATAAGGCGCAACTGGATGCAGATCGCATTCAAGAAAAGTTGGATAAATCCAACGCCGAAATCCGACGCATGCAATCAGAGAGAGAACGCGCCCAATGCGAGATCGAGGGTCTTCAAATGCAGCTGAATCAGGTTCAGAATCAGTACCAGCGACTCCAAAAAGACAAGGAAACGTCGCACATTGAGATGGAGAAGTCACGAGAGAAGTACGATCGTGCCCAGAGTCAGCTGCAACGCCTTCAAAAAGAAAAAGAAGTCTTCCATTCTGAATTAGAAAAATTACAAGAAAAAATTGACGTCCTACAAACGCAGCTGAACAAAGCACAGAAAGAGAAAGAAAATTCTCAAGCAGAATTCGAAGTTATACGGGAAAGGCTAGAAAAAACTCAAAATCAATTGGAAAAATACCATGTAGATTACGATACCTCACAAGCAGAGTTACGCGTTCTCCGTGAGAAACAAGAAAAAATGCAGCTGCAGCTTCAAAAAGCAGCTGAAGACAGAGAACTTTCGAGAGCAGAATACGAAAAACTTGTTGAAAAATTAGAAAGATCTCAAAGTGAGCATTACAAGCTTCAAACTAAATATGAACAAGTACAAGCAGAGCTCGATAGAGTTACATTGGAAGTTGAAAAATCTCACATAATAGCCAACAAAACGAAAGAGGATGCTCGAAAATCATTGGAAGAATTTGATACATTGAAGGAAATGTACGCCAGAAATTATTCCCAACTAACTAAAACAAAAGAGTCCGAAGAAAAAATGAGAGTTGAATTAGATCGCTGCCAAATGGAATTGGAAGTTATGCGGGACAGACACGAGAAAGCCCAAATTGAACTGAGAAGACTGCAATCAGAAAGAGACAAATTACAGGCAGATGTTGACCACATGTCATTAGAAATGGAAAGAGTTCAAAATCAAGTAGGTAAAACTCAAACTAGTCACGAGAAATCTCAAGAAGAGCTAGCTAGAATGCAAGTTGAATTGGAAAAAGTATACGAAAAGTTAGATAAATCTCAAACAGAATTAAGACGTGCCCAGACAGAGAAAGACAGACTCCAATCTGAGAAAGAAAATGTTCAGTCAGAATTAGAACGGTATCAATCTCAAATGTCCAAATACCATTCGTCCCAAGAAAAATCTCAGGTTGAATTTGAACGACTGAGAATAGATCTCGAAAAAATAAAAGATAAATATGAGAAAGCAATGGTAGAACTGGAAAAAACTAATCAACAGAAGGACATCTTAAACGGAGATTTACAGAAACTACGCATTGAAATGGAGCAATTACGCATGGAGAAAGGTGTCACTATCCAAGAACGAGAGAAGCATAACGCGGAAGTAGAAAGGCTCCACATCGAAGTCGAAAAAGCTAAAGACAAATATGAAACGGCTATAGCCGAATTAAAGAAATTACAAGAACTCAAACTGAAACAACAAGCTGATCCTGAAACTTTACGAAAGGAAGCTGAAGCTGCTCAGGCAAGAGTAGAAAAATTAACTGGTATGGAAGAGAAAACCAAGCAGGAAATAGAAAGAGAGGCTAAAGACATTGAACGGATGCGAGACAGACTAGAACGTGTACAAGTAGAATTGCTAAAAACACGAGATGAGAGGGATGCTCTCCAAAAAGAAGTTCAAACACTACAAGTCTCGTTGGAGGAATATCGAAGTAAAGTTGAGGCACAGATGTTTACGCAGAAGGAGATAGAATTCTCTCAAAGTGAAACAGCTCGTCTGAAGCAGCTGTTGAGCAAATCGGAAGCAGAAGTGCAACGAACATTGTCCGAAAACAGCCGCTTGCAGATGGAAGTCGAACGCTTGAAGCAAGACATGGAAGATTCGGAAACGTACGCGACGAAAATGCGCGATAGTCAAGAAAAGATGCAAGCAGAATATGACAGGATGAGAGGAGAAGTAAAAAAAATGCAAGAGAAGTTAGATCTAGCTCAAAAGGAGCTTCGAAAGATATCAGAGGAAAAGGATAACCTCCAACGGCAGCTGAAGGAATACGAAGCCGAGATAGAACGCACAAAATCAGCTGTGGGTCACGAATTACAAGAAGCTTCGAGATCGGAGATCGAGAAATATAAAAAAGAGATTAGCAGACTCCAAAATGATCTGCAACGCATTGATGGACAGTTGCAAGAAACGGTAAATGAGAACCAAGATCTTAGAACGGAGTTGGAAAGGTCCTTGGATGCTTTGGCCACCATACATAAACAGCTGGAAGACACTAACGCTGATCTAGCAAAAGCAAGGGAGCAAAACAAGCAACTAAAAGCCGAACAATTAAAATCGCAAAAATTATCAGGAAAGGCAACAGCAAGTGAAAAAGAAATTGAATCCCTGAGAAACGATCTCGAGAAACAGAAGTCCGAAACTCAGAAATTGCAACAAGAAAATCAGCAACTAAAGAAACAACTGGAGAAAGCTCAGGAGGAAGTGAAGAACTTCGGTGTTGAACGAGAAAGATTCCAAGCTCAATTAGAAATGCTCGTTCAAGAGCTGGAGAAAAGAGAGGTAAGTTACATTAATACGCATTTAATAAAATTTTAATTGATAAAATAATTAATTACTGCTTTAATCTATTAGTACATGATTAAGCAAATCAATGAGCTGTTCTTTAAACTATTACTATATGACTAAGCAAATTTAATTAATTTAGCAGCATATGATTCCTATTGCCCTTTTTACTGATAACCAACTTCGACAAGATAATGAACACATTGCAATTGATATTAAAAGATCGACATCTACTGATTTATTCCTTCAGTAGTAGATTTTTTATCTTGAAGGAATTCTTTTCTTACGCTCTTGTAAAGGTCTCGAGCCCACGCGAGGGTAGGTAGGTAGGCATGGCGCGGTTCACCTTTTTGGCAAGCCCAAACTCGCCTAATGGCTTTTTTAGATCGGCCACGAAGGAAACACGTGTAGAACAACACAGCATGAGTAAAAGAAGCTTCCAGCACCAGCCATATTGGGTGTCCTTTGTTATTGGTCTATTCCAGTTGCAACCAGGTTTTTATGAATTCTTTCCGTGATCTCTTTTGCTATATTTTTTGCTTAATTTCTGGTATAAACAAGGTCTTTAAAGCCCATCTTGCTATTCCTAATGTCTTTTGTTAATTTACATTCTTCTAGTGCCTGCTGTTTCCCATCTTTCCGCATAGTAAACAGCTTGCGTTTTCTTAAATTCTAAATCTATTTAGGTAAGCCGGGAATCTACTGTAACCTGAAAGGATCTGACAAAGATCTTTATCCGTTATGCTTTTCATTTTTTTTTTAGATTTCAATGTTTTCTAAGTAGTCCTTTCTATGGTCTGAACCTCTCAATTTTTTATTCCTTTCGTTATATATATTTAGATCCATTTTCCTTATTGCTTTCCATTTAAATCCCCGGTAATCTATTCTTTCTATATTTACCTCAGTAGCAGCCTCTTTTGCAATGGCAGCAACCCGCCCTCGTATCCAGAGTGCGCCTGCACCTAAGAAAATTTTATTCGATGTTTTGTAGAAAGATCCCTATAGAGTTCTTTCACTTCCTGAATATCGAAACTCGGCTGTTCCAGGTTTGAAAGGCTTTCTGATACTGATAGAATCGGAATAAATCTGAATTGTATGCTGCCTTGACAAGTTAGGCGTTGCAGCTCTGACGCTCTGGTTCCCCATGCTCCAATACCAGTCGTGATCACTGGAATTATAACGTTATAAGCTATATCTCCCGCCGTCTTCGCATGCCTTCGTGGTGTAGTGGTCAGCACGCTCGACGCGTAACCGAGAGGTCCGTGGTTCGATTGCCAGGGAGTGATTTGCTTATTTTTCATGTCTCTTGCTTCTAAATAACCTCATGACTCTACAACGTTTTTATAGATTTTGCGTATTACATTACTTTTTTCGTGCTAAAACGTCCACGCAAGGGTATAATTTTTTATAATTTGTCAAATTTATTTTTATTTATACTGACAATTGAAACAAAAGCTGTCAACAACAGCTTAGGTGATAACGCTATCGCAGTTAAGTGCCTGATCATCGTTGTCCTATCAAAGTGTAAATTCACGACCATTTCAGACAGTCGCACTTTCTTTCATCGAAAGGTCATGGAGAGAGTAGAAGATTATGAATAACGATAGCAGTTAATGTAGTTGAACGATAGCAGTGAGATTTCACTACAACTTATCTATAATGAAAGAAGATCGTTAAGTCACATGGTACCGAAACGGCTCTACTATAAGCTAAACAAAAACATGCTTTAAACAAGAAATCTTTGATTAAGAGAGGGACATGAAGTTACGAACTAAAATGAATTAACAGAAGTATGCAAAAATTTGGGAATAAGAGCCTAAAAATAAATATTAATTAATTATTAAAAATAAATATTAATTGATTTTTTCTATGTTTCTGAAAATTTTGTAACAAATTTGACCATTTTGACTCTTAATTCTTTGTGTACATAATGGTTCCTAATGAACATCAACAGTTAATTATTTTCCGAAGTGATATTCTGAACGAAACTGAGTTTCTCAATGTTTACTTGAGCTGGACAGATTCGGACTAGGCAAGCATAAATAATAATGGGTGCTCTTATCGATGAGTAGGTTATTATTGATGCATCGAATGGAATTCGAACAATTATGGGATTACGTGTAGTTTTACGTGTTCGAAATTTGGAGACGTTGCATGAAATGTAAGTGAGTTTCAAAGCAAATTTTTGTTCGAGTAGCATCACAATATTTGACTTACTGTGCCAATGGATTATTGTTCTGTAAATCTCAATGAAAGGCATTTCATCCCCAGACTAAAGTTTGACTACTGAAGGTCTTCTTGGTTCTCTGCAATCTTTGTTATGTGGAAAAGAATAGATGTAAATAAGACATTCTTCTTTTGCATGGATTTTTTTCTGGTATGGATCTTTGTTGTCACTTTTTTCTGGTATGGATTTTCGTATGTAGATATCACATCAGACTAGCAACTCAGAGAGTCCAGAACTCAGCTAGAATAATACCTGCGTTCCAACGACAATGCGTCAAAGAACTATGGGATTTATCTCACTTGTCTGACAGTAACATAAGAACAAGCCCACAGAATTCATCGTGGCAAGAAAAACAAGATTGCGCCTGTCATTGACCACCTTACAGGAGACAGAACGACTTCTCTCAGTTCTGTTCCCGCTTTTGAGGAAGAGCACCCCGGGGGGAACGGGTCCGAGGGTCTCCCACCCCTTTTTAACAACCACCAACCCCTCTCCGAGAAGACCTTAGGCTCCCCGCATATGTAGAGTGCCCCCATGCTGCACGGATACTATCCATTTACAAACACCCATGCCTTCTTCGGGATTCGAATCCTGGTCCTTTGATACTGCAGTAGGCTCCCCTAACTACTATACCGTCTGGGTGGCTCTTCAAGGAACCATATGTAGTTTTAAAGAATGCTTTGCGATTCATGCTTCATTTATGTCTTCTTAGATTGAAAACTTATTCACATCATGTAGATTATCAGTCTGACGATGCAGGACGTTAGATTAATGATGATTGGGTCATGTTTTGCTTCTAAAACAAGGAGTCTGTCTCTTAATGCAATAATAATGAATAAGAATAACTTTAAAATTCGAACACCTAAGTTTAGGAATTGGCTGAATAGTATAAATTAACATGTTATGAAGAATTGAGGTTAAAATCTCCCCTTCCACCGTAATAAATTTTTATCCTCTTAGAAAATAAGAAGGCTGTCTCATTTGCTGTTGATTGTATTGCCCATGCTCGGTAATATAAACATATTTTTTTCCGTATTTGTAGGCTGACATCCATAATCTTCAAGGTCAAAAGGGTAAAATTGAAGCTCAACAAGATGCAGAAGTTGCAGCTTTGCGCAAGCAGCTGGACGAGAAGCAGAAAGCCCTTGAAGATATGGAGAAGAAACTTAAAAAGAGAAAAGAACGGTTAGATCAAATGGAACAGCAACTGAAACAGGTAAAAACTATTTAAAAAATTAAAACTTAAGCAGTAAAAAAAGCCTTTTAGGATTTTTTAGTATAAAACATTTTTTTTTCTTTTAGTATTATATACAGATGAGCATATATATAGGGTGTATCAGTACAGAGGGAACAAACTTTCAGGAAAGACAGAGTACACCTACACGAGGGGAAATCACATAGCAGTGCATGATCGGAAACGCATTCCTGGCGCGGAAGTGACGACACAAAAGTCAAAAATGAAAGGACACGAACGGGTGACAAAACGTGTTTATTATTCGGAGTACAACCGAAACAAAGAAAAGTAATATAAAGAGACAACGATCATCATCAAAGAAGGCGTTCGAAATTACGATCCGGACCCTAAAGCAGGAATCGTGCGTCATGCATCTTCCATGCGATCTTCCATTCGTGATGCAGATCTACCATGCGCCGGAGAAGTGAGGGCTGCATCACGGTCCGGGGGCGTAATTTCGAACACCTTATTTAATGACGATCGTTGTCTGTTCTTATTTGTAGGTTTCTGTTGTACTTAAACATAATAAAACTTGTTTTGTCTCACTGCTTGTGTACTTCCTTTTTTTACATTTTGTGTCGTCACTACCGTGCCAGGAAAGCGTTTCCGGCCATGCATTGCTATGTGATTTTTCCATTGTCTAGGTGTACTCTAGCACTCCTGAAAGTTTGTCACCGCTGTACTTATGTACCCTGTACATATATATATAAGGCAAGAAATAAATCCCTTACCATCCTTCTGTATCGTCTCTACATCTGTTTTTGTTAGTAGAATGGAAGTCAAATGCTGGGCAAAGATATGAATGTTTGTGTTGCCCTCTAGTGTACTGAGATATCTACAAATTTAACAAAATGTCCTTCCGACCCTACTAGACCGGCAAGCAAGTTATTACTTCAATCTAGCCTTAGATAACGGAGTTCCAGATAGGTTAAAATAAACGCTTTATTAATCTGTAAAGAACTAAACTAACTAACAAAAACTAAACTAACAGAATGCACAACTTGAATATAACGCCGCAATTTTCGGGTATGTAAAATAACATAAGCTGAAGTTTAAGTAAAGTAGTCGGAGACTACACGAAAACAGTTAACTGTTCCACTACAAATAGTTCCTCTACTCCACTGCAGATAAAAATAATCAAGTGTAATAATTAGCAATGAGCTGTCCGTCGAAACCGTTTAATTTTTAGTCCAAAAGAGCAATTTCCCAGAAGGATTATTGATTTCGTTTTGGCATTTTGCGTGGGTTCACTATAAATGCCGGTTCACTTTTCAGATTGTTGCCACTTTTTAGATTTTAAATATTGAACGTTTTAGAATTTGGAAACTTGTTTTATTAGCTATTTCATACTTTATAAAGTATTTATGAGTTTTCGATTAAGAAAGTCAACGATTTCATAGCGAGCAGTGGCAACACTGTACGAAAAAAAAACACTTTTATCTCCAACGCGCGAGACTGTGTATCGGAAATTCTAAAGATACGCTCATTTTAAAATTATTTTGTGATATTGCTGTTGAACTGAATTTTATGGTTTAAGTGTGAAGAACATGATATTTAATAAAAAAAAAGTTAACGCACAAAATGTTAAAAAAACGCCCCATTGGAAGTAATTTAAAATCTGAGACCTTTCAGATTTTTTTTTTGAATGAAGATAGCAAGACGCCACCTTAAAATTATGCTAATTATTACAAAAGAAAAATATTAGCTGAGTATCCGTGCTTTTCTTGGAGTCATACAAAATTTTTTAAAACAGCATATCTTTAGACTTCTCGATAAAGTGTTAAGTATTGCAACACACTTATTAACCCAGAAGGGTTATTATTTTCGAACCTCACTTTACCGTCGAATCACTTTTTTCTACCTTTTCACCTTTCTGAATAACTAGCTTCTGGATTGACCAGCCGCGTAACATAGTTACTGCATAATACTTACTACATAATAACAGTTACTGCATAATAATGTCATATATAATGCTTTTAATATATCCAGCTAGAGTAATTTCACGAATCCAATTGGTAATTAATGAAAGAGGTAAATAACTGAGTTTAATTACTTTTAAATCGCTTAGTTTGCTAATCAATAATAGGCAGATTAAATTTAAAAGAAAAATTAAATATCTTACGTTTTGCCCAGTGACAACAAGCGCGCGGAAGTTAAATATTTCATATCGACTTTGAATTCGAATGATGCAGTCACCAGGCGTGCTGAGCATGAGGCACTATCCCTATCGAATAATTTCTTTTTAGCCCAAAGCAGATTAGTCTCAAAAGGGAATTTTCCGTTGAATCATTACGAAAGTTTGAATCACTTTCCAAATTGTTGCCACCAAATACTATCGCCCTGTATTATATTTAAATAAGAAGTTAAGTAATGAAGAATCTGCATGAACGTATGTAATTTTCTCGTGTTGTGAAAAACGACGGTACCTACAGCCATCAGATTTTGAATAACATAATCCTCCGCCCGAACGTGTGCACCCAGAAATCCGAATTTTGAATTTGTTTTATTATCTATTTCATATTTTGTAAAATTTTAACGAATTCTTCATTAAGAAACTCAACGCTTTCAAAACGATCAATGTGTGCGGGGAGAAACATTTTTATCTCCTGCACACGAGACTGTATACCAGAAATTCTAAAGATATGCTATTTTGATTTTAAATATTTTATGATATTGCTGTTGAATTGAATTTTATGTGGTTTAAGTGCGAAGAACATGATATTTAATCATTAAAACTAACACACCAAACGTTTAGAGAATGACCCTTTGAGCGTAATACAAAATCTGAAAGCTTTGATAGTAAAATTTTTTCTTAATTATTTACGAATTATGTCAGTTTAAAAAATATTTATCATGGTAAGTTCGAATTAGAAGTTTATTAGTAGAAGTTTCACAGTTTAGAAAAGTTTACATATTGGGAATAGACTAAATAATAAAAACAAGCAAGAAAAATAATAATTGTTGTCATTACATTAAGGATTACATTAAGGATTGATTGCTTTGGGCCGTTTTAAATACGAGCATCATATTTATCATATTCATACTTGCAAATATTTTCATTATTAATTAAAGGAGATTTTTCAAGAAAATTTTTGTCTAACATGTAGACTTTTAAGCTGCACAACACTAAATTCTTCACATGTTTTACTGTTACGAATATTCCATATTTGTCAAAAAATGATATTTTGTGCAGTCGGAAATTGCTTTTGATTAGTGTGTAAGGTTTTAGTTTAAACTAACAAAGTTTTATTTTAATTTTGCTTTTTCTATCTGTTCTCATTTCAACTTCCCGTTAGAATAAGCGCGCGTTTCAGCTTTATGCTAATTTGAAGTGGAACCAAGTTCTACTTAAACGAGAGGTAGGAACCTCTCAGTGTGAGAGAGCTTTTAGTCTCAGACCACAGTTACTCTGTTCAACGTTCGCCTGACCAGCTAGTATTAAAATTCTAAGCCGTAGCGCTGTTACGCTATTTCTCATTGAAGTAATTCTAAGTGCGTCAGTATTAGTTAAATCTTGCTACGCACCATTTAGTTTAGAAGCCAACCTCGCGTTCATAGCTCTGTGAACAACGATTACTTAATTTCTAATTAGCTTTAGTTTAAATTCAATTTGATTGTTCAGTTTAGACCCAAGTGGCGGTCATTATTTTCTGTATCCCTCCCGAGTTGGGAAGTGGCTGTAATTTCAAGATCAGGACTCAGTTTAATTCACGAATATGTTCGCCAAGAATATGCACCGAACACTCAGTCCTGACAAGTGCAGCTCGCCCAGGCAGGAAAGGCATAATATTACATGGGAAGCTAAATGGCTTTGTAAATGAGTAGTTTGTTGTCTACAGGAAGATGCTGTTTCGAGCAATTAGGAGAAGAGACTAGATTTACGCCCTAGAAATTCCTGAATAATAAATGTAATGTGTGGGTTTCATATAAGAGTATTAGTGACGATCACCCTGAGATAATTTTACATCGTATATCTTTAAATGTTGCCATACATCTTTTAAATATTCGCTATATTATTCCTTTAAAAATAATACATGGCGATAACATTTGGCGACAACATTTGAAAAGTGATACGGTTAAAATAGTGAGGTTTCAGGTTAATAGCACTTTTAGCTAAAAAGGAAAACGTCTACATAATTCTTATTTATTTTACTACAAATCTCAACTAAAATACAAAGATAAAACTAATGCGAATATTTTTATCAATTCAATAATCAAATATATGAAAAAAAATAGTTAAGAAATTGAATTTCTTTCAAACAAAGAAAATTAATTAATCTCTTTTGATGAGTTCTTCTACTAATTTTATATTTTTAAAATCCAGAAATTTACATTACATTAAATTTCTGGGTTAAATTAAAACCCTCTGATCGGCCAGGGTTTTTACTCACAAAGCACAAATTTTCCAAAACTACTATGAGAAAAAATTATTTTCTTGATTTTGATGTAAAATTCTCCTGGAATTTTATACCTGAATTTGTGAACTTTTAATATATTGCTTTAATTTCTTCGGCGTATTTTAATACGCACGTATACATACGTTCTTATAGATATCACAAAAAATATTCTACAAAAATATTCCGGTTAGAAGGATAAAATAAAATAATTTACACGTTACATTAAATTAATAAAATAATTACACATGACATTAAATTAAATTAAAATAATTTACACATTACGTTAAATTTATATATTTTAAATACTATCCCCGTTTGACTTTGTAGCCGCAACCCTTTCGCTTCGGAGGAAGTTGTAAGGTTTTAGTTTAAACTAACAAGGTTTTATGTTAATTTCTTTTTCCTGTGAACTCTTATTTCAACTTCCGGTTAGAATGAGCGCGCGATTCAGCTTTATGCTAATTGGAGTTGGAGCCAAGTTTTGTATTTAAAGGTTAACGAGGAACTTCTCAGTGTGAGAGAGCTTTTAGTCTCAGATCACTTCGGCTCTGTTCGACGTTCGCCTGACTAGATAGTATTCAAGTTCTAAACCTTAGCGCTGTTACTCTAATACTTATTGAAGTAATCTAAGTGCGTTAGTATTAGCCAAATCTTGCTACGCACCATTGATAGTTTAGAATAGAGGCCAACCTCGCGTTTAAAGCTTTGAGAGCAACGACTACTTAATTTTCTACTCACCTTTATTTTAAATTATTTAATTGTTCAGTTTGGACCCAAGTGCGGTCATTATTTTCTGTTATCCCTTCCGAATTGGGAAGTGGTTTAATAAAAGGACATTTTAAACCCTTCTTAGGTGCAGTTATTCTACCACTTACACAGAACATAGCTGCATTCAGCTCCCTGTTCAAGACCAGGACTTTGACACTGTTACGACAGTGTTCGCTAAAAGTATGCACAGAACACTCAGTCCTGATAAAACCAGGTCATGGTCATCACTGCCAAGTGCCCGATCCGATACTTTATTACGTAACATGACTGTGTTTTTTGCTTGCAAATAATAATGTTTCTCTAAAAATTTAAAAAATACCTTAGTAAATAGTCTGACAAAAGGATTGCGCTTCTATTTGCCAGGCACTGCAAGCTTTTTTTTACCTCCATTGTCAGTATCAGAGTACCCTTTTGCTCTGGTATTAAAAAAGCTTTGTCTTTCGAATGAAAGCAATAACGCTCAGCAGTTTCATTTTTTAATCTCTTGACTGTTAAAACATAATACATATTAATTATTTCTGAAAAATTAATTAAAGTTACACATAGAAGTTATTAGAAAACTGCAAAATATGTCCGAAAAACATTCACCTTAAAAACTCTCTTCCACAATATTATTGATAGCAATTAGCTTCAATGGATAATGGACAGTATTATAATTCGATTGAATAGTTTATTGTTCAAAACAAAATAGCTTCGTTGTTTCAAAGTTTAAAAATGCTCTTTTGAAAATCATCCGGCTGAAGATTTTTATATAAATAACGTGAATAAATTTCTGAAGAATAAAGGCCTGCTACTTTAAAAAAATAGAATAGCAATAGAAGAAAAAACATAGATAAACTTTCAGTTTCTAAAAGATAGTTTGCACTATATTTTCTCTGGAAAAAAATAAATACTTTTATTACTCGTAGAAAGAAAGAGTTTTATCGTGATAGGAGAGTTGCAAAGAGAATCTCAAGGAAGTGAACGAAATCGGAAAACGAAACGAAGAAATAGGAAAACGAAAGCACATTTAAAATGACTTTTTGCTCCCGTAAGCCAGCAGAGTATTACGATAAATAGGAAGGAAATTGATGTGAATAAACTTCCACAAAAATTTTTTTAAATAAAATTAAATTCACCTTGCACTATAAAACAGCGAAATAATCTAGAATATTTTGCAAAAAATCCTTTTTTAAAATATCCTTTAAACAGCGAATTTAAAGAAGTAGTTATCTTGGTTATTTATCAAACTTGCAAAAATATTACGTAAAACTATAAATTCCATGAAATTTTCAAAAAACAAAGAAATATTTTTAAAAAAAGTGAAAATCTGAAAGCTATTAGATTTTACATTACACTCAAAGAGGCTTTTTTTAACGTTTTGTGTGTTACCTTTAAATAATAAATACCCTTTCTTCGCACTTATTCATTCAAGAAAATTCAGTTCAAGAGCAATATCGCAAAATAATTTTAAAATGAGCATATCTTTAGAATTTCCGATACACAGTCTCGCGCGCTGTAGATAAAAAGCTTTCTTATCCGTACAATGTTGCCATGGCTCGCTTTTAAATTGTTGAGTTTTTTTAATTAAAAATTCGTTAAAGCTTTACAAAATATGAAATAGATAATAAAAAAATTCCAAATTTGGTTTTCCAGTTGCCCATATTCGGGTGGAAAGGTACGTTATTCAAAATTCGATGGCCCTAGGTACCGTTGTTTTGTCACAGTGCGAGAAACATGCACACATTTATGCAGATTCATCATCATTTAATTCTTTCAATATAATACAGGGCTCTAATATTTTTTGGCAACAATTTGAAAAGTGAACCGACATTTATAGTGAATTAGCCGCTGCGCGGCCAGCCTTCGTCTGGCTTTTAAGTGTACCGGAAAAATGCCTAAAGAGAACACCAAACATTAAATTTGAAAACTGCACAGAATTTTACTCTGCAGAACAATTTTATCGAAAAAGAAACAAACAACAACGGAAAAAAAATTCAGTTAAAAATGCATTACCTATAAAAAGCATACAATGAAATAAGCAATTAATCTTAATACAAATATTAATTATCCTAATAAATAAATTAAATAACTTCCCGCTGCCTTCTCTAGACAAACGTCCAGTATCCAAGAGAAACATTAAATTTAAAAACTGCACAGAATTATCGCCCTTCTTTTTCCGGTTGGCAATAGTGCTGATATCAGCAACAATGGCTGCGTGCCATTGTTGTTCATATAATGAGAGAAAATCATCAATTTGATACTATTTCCTAAAAAAAAAACTCATTCGAATTTTGAAAAATCGATGTGCACTTGCTGTTGTCTAGATGCAGCCTGTGTACCAGATTTCATAGGTCTGGGTCTATTAGCTTACGCGCAGTACGAACGAAAGGGCACCTACACACACAGAAAGACTCGTCCTTTTAAATATAGATATATAAATTAATTAAACAATTTACCTTTGCAAAAAGAAACAATCTTTCAATTTCTTAAACTGTTCAATAGAGTGAAATCTCGCTTTGCTCTAGCCCATTATGTCTTAAAATGACGCGATTTCGTCAGAGAACATAAAATAATTTTTTAAAAAAATCTAATTCGAATTTCGAACTCGCTTCGAGGTGCACTGGCTCATGCAAAACTTTTCAATATCTTACAAACAGTGAAATAAGCAAAAAATAACATGAAAGAAACTCAAAAAACAAAACATTTCACGCAGAATTTTACTCTGCAAAACTACTTTATCAAAAAAGAAATCAATAAATATGTATAATATACATAAAAAAGGACAATGAAATATGCAGTATCCGTTAATACAAATATTACTTATCCTAATAAATAAATTAACCAACTTCCCTTTGCAAAATCTTAAGAACTCAAATGGTATAAACAGATTAAGAACTTAAACAGATTAAAAAATATCATGCAAAACTTTTTTATAATTAAAATTTAAAAGAATGAAACTCTTCAAAATGATGCAATTTCATCAAAAATCTATCAACAACAATAAGAAAGGAAAATTGTTGCCAAAACTACATTTTAAATTATATGAGATGTGAGAAGTGTATTCGAAAGCTTCCTTTAAAAAATTTTTAAAAAATACAAAATATTATTATTTTTCCAAAATTCTTTTTTTAAAAGGTGTCGAAAGGATTAAAGTTCAACGTGTGCAAAAATCAAA
>KK114231.1:91145-102958 GCA_000611955.2 Stegodyphus mimosarum | reverse complement strand
CCTTATTTATTAAATATCATATCCTTCGCACTTAAACAATAAAATTCAATTCAACAATAATATCACAAATTAATTTTAAAATGAGCATATCTTTCTTTCTTTTCAGCATCGACGGAACAGCTGGTTCACTAGGTTAGGTGCTTTTCAGCCCGTTGGATCTCGTCGATGGAATTAAAAATTAAAAAATCTGAAATGTTTCAGATTTTAAATTACGTCCAAAGGGACGTTTATTTAACATTTTGTGTGTTACCTTTATTTGTTAAATACCATGTTCTTCGCACTTAAACCATAAAATTCAGTTCAACAGCAATATCGCAAAATAATTTTAAATTGAGCATATCTTTAGAAATTTCGGTACACGCTCTCACGCGCTGGAGATAAAAATGTTTTTCTGTACAACGTTGGTATTGCTGGCCTTGAAATCTTTGAGTTTGTTAATGAAAAATTCGTTAAAGTTTTAGAGAACATTGTTACGAATTTCACATTTATTTGGCTATTTATTTAGAACTGTAATTAAAATACTTTTTATTTTCCCGTGCAACGCACGCAGACGATTTTTGAAGAGAAAGCTACGTCAAAAAAAAAATAATAATAATAATAACATGCATACATTTATGCAGATTTTTCATTTTTTAAACTTTAATGCAGAGCGATAACATTTAGTGGCAGCAATTTGAAAAGTGAATCGGGCATTCAGAGTGAATCAACGCAAAATCGCAAAACGAAAGTAATAGTCCTTCGGGACTAAATCCCTTTGGACTAAAAAATTCTAATTCGAATTTCAAAAAAATCGCTTCGAGGTGCACTGGCTTTTGTGTAGATACACCTAAGTACCAAATTTCGTGGCCCTGGGTCTATTAGCTTACTCGCAACACGAACGAAAGACACACACACAGAGACTCTTTGTTTTATTATATGTAGAGATTAATGCAAAATGCGGAAACGAAATTAGTTGTCCTTCTGGGCGAATTGCCTCTTTGGACTAAAAACACTTCTGCTTCTCTATATCGTAGTACGTGGGCTAAGTTAGCATTATAATAAAAGATATATTTCGTATGCGAATGGTTTTAATAATTAATTAGCTAGTAGTTTTTTTCAATTTTTATTGTTGTTATTATTTGCGATGTTTTGTGTTAGAATCTGAAACTAAGATGAAATTTGTTCCTTTCGTTGAGCTTTTTACCGGTCGGCTGTAGTTACATTTACAGTTTATTAATAATTTTGTATTCGGTTATTCTCCAATTAAAGAAAAAAATGACACAATATTCTAGAGAGAATTCGTTCTTTCTGGAAAATCGGGGAAGGGGGAATTGCACTTTTCCTGACTTGCCCTCAAAAACGTTTTTGTCAATTTCAGTTGAAAAGTAAAGAGAATTTTCAGGTGTATAGCTTCGAAGCTTAAAGGAGATTACTCATTTTAATATGAATGGCTTCATATATTTTATAAACACTTAACAATAGTATAAAAAAGTGCGATCCTAGATTTCATATTACAGTTTGGGATTTTCAAAAAACTAAAAAAAAAAATTTAAAAAACAGTATATAGAAAAATCATAAGATTGACAAGAAATTGCAGTTTGGATTTGGTATGTAGATATCAGTTTATCATCTGACACCATTTCCTGCTAAGTTACGATAAACAGACTAATTTAAGAAGCAATCCCTTAAAGATCAAAACATAACACCTTACATTTAGAAAGCTGTTCAAAATGGAAAAGCCAAATGGTAGGGAAAACATTTGCTGTGTAAATTAACGCCTTATTAGACTTGGACAGTAAAATTTAATTACTTAAGATACTACTACGTATTTCTTTCACAGGATAACCTGAGCCGTGAAAGTAAGAGAGGAAGGAGGAGCTAAGTCCGCACTGCGAGTGAAGCCTTCGGTCTCCAGATCGGGTGTTTTTTGTTTACATTCAGAAGCTCCCTTGACAGCGCTCTGATAGTATTTCGACACACGACAGTTCCATAGAAATCGAAAAACGGGACACTTTCGCATAAAAGAAACATTCATTGTGCGATGGATAATACCAATTTGTATTCTTTAGTGACATTTACGAAAAAAATCACAACTTTGTTATTTTTCGATAAGTAACAACAGCGATTTTGATTATGAATTTATTTTGTAAAACTCTAAGCTGTAGAACTACAAAAATATAGATTTCAGCAAAAATATTACGCTTAAAGAATGAAAAATACCTTACGGTACCTTTAAAATTGTATACGTCTTTGGGTACCCTTGATAGAGTATTCGCTACTTTTATTTTATGTTCCAAACGCATAGTGAATGCGCAGAAATTAAAGATTTGCACATGCCGAAAATGAAAACTATTAAATATGTATGGGTATTTATGCATATGTTTGCAAAAAGCATATATCTACCTTTAATGAAATACGTAAATATTTATTAAATTATTTATAAATGTGTCTGAAATGAAGGATTTATTCGTTCATAAACTCCTGTGAAAGTTACTGTGAAGACGTCTAGTTATTAAATGTACCTAAATTTATAATGATTATAAATATTATCTAAATATATGATAACCTTAACATTGAATTGTAAACATAAATTGAAATCCTGTTGAAAAATACGTTTATAAAACTATTTAAGCAAGAATTGTTCGTACTGGAAAGCAATCCGTTAAGAGATATTGTATGAGGTGCGTACTTAAGGAAGTAATAAAGAAGGGTTTTTAGAATATGTATTGTTGAAATTAAGGATAAAAAATTCTAATAATTATAATTAAAAGAATTATACCCTTACATTTATAATAACTCAGTTACAAGTTTTAAATAATATTTTTAAAAAATCTTTTTTTTTATTCCCTTTCAGAAATATTCAGAGAAGTTAAGTAAATGGAAATGAGCACCAGTATTTAACGTATTTCACTATTAAAATAAAAGGTTCTCTAATTTGAAATAAACCGAATAGCATTCATTATAAATTGACTTGAATTTTTCCATTTAAAAACTGCCTCAGAAGGTAAAAAATCATGTCATATTTCAGAACGTATTTCAGGAAGAAGCTCTATAAATAGAAAAGAAATAATGCATAAGTTAAAAAATAATAAATAATACAATAAACTTTGATCTTAATTTTTATAATCCCTAACCGAATAAAATCGAATTACAGTGATTGTCATAAATTAAGGAAAAATCACGATTACTGAAAATGTTACATGTAGCATTTTATGAAACTTACCCACAATATACAACACATAGTAAGGTATCAAATAACATAAAAAGAAATTATCAGACAACTATGATCGTATAGAAATTACCACATGTATAAAATGAACAAATCGAAGGTGTCAGTTTTCTATAGGAAAAGTATCTTCAATATGGAATATGATCGCCTCTAGAAGGCATAAGCAATACTGCACATACAGCGATGTGTGATGCTTTTAATTATACGGTCTATCAGCTCCATAGGAAGCGAGAGCCATTGCTCTTGAAAAGCAGTTGCAAGCGCGGAAGGGGTCTGATGGGACGGATTGAGAGCAGCTAGATGGTCTTGCGTTGTCGTCCTGAAACAGGAAAGCATCACCTACTGCCCCGGCGTATGGCCGCACATAAGCATCAAGAATGTCATCTCTATAAACCTAAGCATTCACGCTTTCCTTGGAAAGACATGGAGGTCTGTGCGTCCACCCAAAGAGATGCCACCCCAAACACAGTCACTGCCTCTTCCGTATACATCTCTTTCACGGATGTTTGACGGATGATAACGGTTCCAGGTTCTCTCCACATCAAATAACGCTTACTATCGCTTTCTAAACTAAACCTGGACTCATTCGTAAAGACAACAGCCCTCCATTGATCAGGCGTCCAGTGGACATGTTGTCGTGGCCACTGCAAACGGTCTCTCCTATGCCGTGACATGAGCGGCACGCAAATGGCTGGTCGCCTCGCATACGGGCCACCTTCATGAAGCCTTCTACGCACAGTTGACGTTGACACCAACCTTTCGGTGGCTGTAGCAAGGGAAGATCTAAGAAAAGTCGGAGCACGGTTCTATTCCTGCGTGCACATAATGTCAAATCTCGGGTCATCGGCGCTCGTCGTAGCAGTTGGCCGTCCTTGGCTGAACCTCCTAGATGCTGAATCTGTGGTTTAAAATTGCCTCCAAAGTCTATGAACCACACAAGAAGACTCACATTTAGGCATCTGGCCACTTATGTTTGACTTTGTCCTGCCTCTAGTCTCCCAGTGGCTCACCATCATAGTTCTGCAAGCAAATGATGCCTGGAGGTCATTGTTACGAATTGGCTCTCTCAGATTTCTGGTGTTACTACCACAGTGAAATATGTCGGCCTGCTCTCAAACATGGACTTTTATGCTCCTCGCTAATGACATGTTCCGAGTGCAGCGCCACTGATTTGCTTATCGCAGTTTACTCAGCCACTGTTACTTGGCAACATATTCAAATTTTACACGATTTGTCTCATTTTTGAGGGAGGTATCACTATTTTCCTTAATTGATAACTAGTGCACCGTAAAGTTTTTTTCTAATGTGATTAACAAAAATTTGTCAGAATATATCATTCAAATTAAACTGCTCTGTTAAATGTATATCATTTAATTCCGTCCAGAATGAAATGTTATTTAAAAATGTATTCTTTTCACATACTTAGGACCCTGAAATATTGCAGAAAAAGAAAATATGTGCATTTATATGCATATTTACATCCAATCCTGTCAAACCCCCATTTATCTCAATGGCAAGTCGCTGAATGGTTGGTCACCACGAAGGGATCGCTAGTGCTTCAAAGCAGAGTATGGGGAAAACTGGTTAGGGCATTTCCTTCTTACTTCCTACCTCCATGACCTGAGCACTACGTTTGCAATAAATATTCCCTTTAGCTAGTGAAACTTTTTGTTCTGCAAGATTAGGTAACGAAATCATCTTACTTATAGGTTTTTGTAGCTACTTAATTAGTAAAACGAATTTTCAATATCATATACTTACTGAGGCATCATGGCTTCAAAAATATACGTATATTATTGGTGAAAAAAACGCTGCTCAAAGTATATGTAAACGTTTTAGTCTTGCTACCTTTGTGCTGTGCTTCAACTACAGAATTTTCGTCGGAATTTCTAATCTAAATTTTAACACTACAACGTATAATCATTGAACGTACTCTTGATATTAGTATATTGATAATAATGAAAACTTGTAAGGTTGTTTTTACTACTTTTTGTGCAGGCTGAAGCTATGAAGGGGCATGCACCTCCTCAGCAAGTAGCAGAACTTCAGCGGAAGAATACGGAAATGCAGAAGGAGTTGACCACACTGAAGGAAGAATCCAGCAGATCCCAGGCAGAGCTCGCCAGATTACTTCAAATCATGTCCACCTCGGAAGAGGAAAAATTTGCCTTGAATCAACAAATCAGTAACTTGCAGCAGTATGTACTCATTCAACATTTTTGTCTCCATTTCGGTTGTATTCAGTTTATGTTGATAACATTTTCCTTATTCAGCTACACTTTACATTGCCAATCATATTTACGCATAGTAACTTTGTTATGAATTTATATCTATTAACCTAACATGTTTAAATATAACCTTTAACAAACAAAAAACTCGGAGCATCGCAAAAGGTAATCTGATTAAAATTCAACTTCATGTGCAGTTATTTTGTTACTTACAACTACGTTTACCCCGTTTAATCTGTTAGGAATTTTCTGCGTCCTTACCACACGTGCTATTGTGATGTAAGTGGAAGCACATCTGGCTGATAATTGGGAGGTCCGGTATTCAGAACCCGGGGAATACATTGCAGCCTTTTTCTGTTTCTTGCTTCCATAAACCTAATGACTCTATTCCATTTCAAACAAACTGTGGAGTTCGTGGTAGAGTGTATTGTTACGTTTTTTTATGTACGGGTTCGTGGGCTTGGAGTGATTAACTACAACATCTGATGATGAACGAAAACACAATTTATTAGCCAGTATTACTCAGGACAGCTCCAAAAACACTTTTACAGTCGTCGAAGAACTACTACAAACACACTGAAATAATCAACGACACAGCCTGTACGCTATAATGATGGCGATAGCTTCACGGCAGAGCACCAGAGTACAGCTCTCGACTCTGCTCGGTCGTTCTCGGAACTCCACGTGCTCTCGAGATTCTCCACGCTACAACTCGCGATGCACTCGACGATACACTAAAGTACAGCTCCCGACTCGGTTCCGTTGTTCTCGTAGCTCAACACACTCTAAGATAAAACTGAACGATGCACTAGCTCGCGATACACTAAGAGACTCTCTCGACGCACTCGACGACCAACTCGGCACTAGACTACGAGAAGCTCTCTCGGTGACTATTTATTGACTGGACTAGGCACTGGCTGACTGACTGTCCGCGTACCAGCAGGGCTTATGTAGGTTTTGGCTTGCGTCCGAGAACGTTCTGGGCTAAACTAGTAAGAATTCGTTCCAGACCCTGCCTTCCCTTGCCATTTTCTGGCAATCGTAAATCTGCTTTATGGGGAAGCTATCTTACCGCGGTTGGATATTTAGTAACAGTACCATAAGGTGGAAATATGCTGGATAACAATTGTTAACTATTAAAATCGGATGTTGCTGCTTGTGGACGACGTTGGTGAGATGGATTCCGAATACCAGAAGTCAACGCAAATGGAGCAACGAAGGTCGTAGAAAAGCAACAGAGAGCGACATGGGTATCAAATGTCAAATGTTTCGCTATGAGCTATCCATTTTGTTACAAGAAAGGATCCTGATTACTGACAAGGGAAGCGAAAACTGTACTTCCATTGGTAATTTTTCAGACGCTGTTTATCCAATCAACAACTCTATGTGTAGTTTCCCACAATTATATAGTTAGCTGGTTTTCTACAAGAACAAACGTCAAACTTCGGTTTTGAGCATCGAAGCAACATATACGCCGAACAGCTTTTGAAGTTAATGACTTTATGAGATATTTCTCCCACCTCCATCGCATGCCTTCGTGATGTAGTGGTCAGCACGCTCGGCGCGTTTTCGAGAGTTCGGGTTGGAGCCCCGGTGAGTGAATTGCCCATTTTTCATCTGCCCTGCTTTCAAAGAAAACCTAATGTCTCAACAAGTGGCCCCCGAACTAAAAAAAGGTGGTGGATGATGATTCTCCACCACCGGGATTTCGCGATTGTGTCCCTTAATCTCCAGTCGCCCTTTAAAAGGGGGTGTATATAACGCATTTCCCCCGCCTTCTTTTCATGTTTTCGTGGTGTAGTAGTCAGCACGCTCGGCGCGTATTCGAGAGGCCCATGGTTCGAGTGCCGACGAAGCCATTGCTTATTTAACATCTCTCCTGTTTCTAAATATCCTAATGTCTCTACAACTTAATCATCGCGGTAAATTAAAAGAGGAATTCGACGTAAATGGTAATTTTCTTCGCAACTGTAAATGCAACACCAAGCAACACTTTACGAAGACAGCCGAAGAAATTTACATGGCAAGTAACAGCCAACATTACGTCTGTTAATTATTCAAAAAAATATTACACTCAGTCTACAAAGAAGTAAATATAGTACGTATAGGGGAAAAAAATCCTTTCCAAGTTCGTGGGCTGATTATATTCGTGGGCTGATTATATATGATTTCCCAAGTTCGTGGGCTAATTATATTGAATGTGGTACACAAGAATCTGTGGTTACGTATTACGCAACTATGTTGTGTAACTTCTTTAGTAACATATTACAGCCCATCTTTGGTCATAATAAAATACCTAATTTTTCGAAACCCTTTTGACTTTTAGATACTAAATTTTGATTGTTGAATGGCTTCTTTTTTTATTTTTTTTTATTTTTAGAAGTTTCAAAATAACATTACAAATCCTCATAAGGTTCGGTCACTTGAAAGCTATTTACCCAAGACACGTAAAGTGTGCGAAGGCTTACAGAAGATCAGACTGTACCATTAGCAAGGAAAGATCCTCTGTGGCTTCTCTAGCAGAAATCATATACAAGGAACACCAAGTCTACCTTCAGACCTCAGAAAAAGCAAAATAATACCAATGTTTTAGCATTAACTTAAACGAAAATGCTGTTCAAGAAATTCCTTTCGCGAAAAATCTTACAATAACGTTACTAAAACGTTCCAAGCAAACTTCTTCCAGGAAATTTGAAAAAAAGAGTTAATTTGATTGTGGCAAAGCAGTCAAGGGCTATCTGTCTAAGATAAGGGATGCCTTCTTTGGAGGACCTTGTAGTAATTCTTTTGGTGTGTGGAGCTGGTATAAGTCGTTTGTTGAGATAGTGATATATACAGTGGTAACTTACCCCAAGGCAAGATCCTCGTTCTATAGCCCGTCGTGTCGAGAGAATGAGCACACGTGAAACATATTCATCAGATGATCGCTTTATTAGTAAATCCAATTTTGAAGAGTTAGTACTTTCATAATTCTATGATGTCACTTAACGATATAAGGCCTCCTCACTCAGAGAACAAGTAAATCAAGACCTCAACGGAGACTCTCAAAAGAGTCGTAGCGAGTGCAAAAATCAATCACATGCAGCTTCCTTTTATCGGGGATCAACTGACCGCTGGGCGAAAAAGCCAAACCCGGGAAGAAAGAGGTGGGCAGAAGTTTAGTAGGACACAGCATCAGAAGACACTCACTGCCTTCATACTTTTTTACACAAGTAGACAAAGCAAACTTGCACAAGAAGCCCGAAACAAAATGGTCGTATTTCACCAAGCACCTACCGTCTCTCTCCACACACCATCTCCATCTGCACCTCCTCAATCAGCACGAGGTGCACTCCAACTTCCTCTGTTTGCCGCGATTAACCTGCAAAGAAAGCAGGTTGTTTTTCGGCTATCTCAGTTAAATGCTTCGATGAGCGATGCAGGTAGGGAAATTCTGAAAGTATATGGGTTGCAATCCTAACGATGACTAAAATATTTACGTGTCCAAATATACAGGAATGTGTACAGATAGCTATTTACAACGCTCTCTAGGGGCGTGGCTTAGTGTGTCACATGCGTAGTCACCCTCTCCGGGTTTGATCTCTCGGTATGCAGCAAGAATTATCAGATTTCGTAACTATTTACAAAAATATTTTGAAGATAAACATAACATAGTTCAAAGTCACTTAAGATGGGAAACCTTTGTTTCCACTAAGGAGAAATGTGGCGTAAGGTCTTAAGTGTCGGTCCTCTTGCAAGATTTCATAGTGGAATAAATTGAATATGCTCATATGTTCGCACTGTTTAGCAGAGTGATAGAAAGAAGTATTAACTTTCCGTAGAAATTCTTTAATTGTGTCAAGCTTTAGATCCTCGTGAAGACGCTTGTTTTTTTACATAAGGATGGGCATTTATGATTATCCTCAGAAAGCGGTTTTGCACTACTTTCAGTTTTTTTGTATCACTTTTAGTGGCTGACGTCCAGGCGGGGGAAGCATATGACATAATAGGTCGAACGGTAGCCAGATAAATGAGTCTTTTCTTTTCCAAGGTGAGCTTGGATTATTTCCAGATGATAGGTAATAAGCTCTTCATGACTTTAACCGCCTTATCCCTTATATGCTGAATGTGCTGTTTCCACGTAAGTTTATCATATATCATAATCCCAAGATATCTTGTCTGTTTCACTATGGGAGCCGCTTCATTAAAAAGGAAAACACTTTTCTTTATAGGTACATTGCGTTTCTTTTTCTTGATAAGTAGCAGTTGCGATTTCTGGGCATTTATTTATTCGGATTTTCCAGAAACTGCACCATTGTTCGATAGAGGGAATAACATCTTGCAGTTTCTTGATCGCGTGATTTATGTTCATAGACTTCACCGCAAGAGCTGGGTCGTCTGCATAGCAGGCTAACAACGAATTGTGATTTAGATATATCAGTAGGGAATCAGACATATAGAATAGGTAGAGAAGAGGGCCAGTCACCGAACCTTGGGTGACGCCGCTTGCCATGATTTTTGTGTTAGATAATTCCAGCACGAGGTGCACAAAATTCCCGCCTTTTATAAAATCCCACAGTTACATTAACAGTAAAGTTTTTCAGCCAATGAAAAAATTCCAACTTCAGAAGGGCAACCAATCACAAAATACCTTCAGCTACGCAGACGAACAGAAGTGAAGTGGCTGGTTGTCTGATGCAATTCGTCCCTCCGCTTAAAACACAAGGTGGCGGGAAAAAAACTGTCGCCAATGGAATCTAATGCAAACAGTTATATACGCCATAACATTGTAAACAATTAACGAACTTCAATTTAATGTGACCTCTTCACAGACCTCCTAAGGAAAACTGGCTCGTATACACCCAACATATAGAGAAAACCACGAAAACGCCAGCCCGTCCGCCGGGATTCGAACCCTAGACCATGCTACCAGTGTTCAGCCAAAAACACCTGAAGGATTAACAAGAAATCCGAAATTAACATCGTTGAACAAATCTTGAAATCATAAAATTAGGCAAAACAACAACCCCCTGTTTGGTGTATATTTTAACCAAAATTCTATCGATTTCGAGGAAACAGGTGCAGGTCCCTCATCATCAGGAGAAAAGAAATTTTGCAAAGAAGACACATTTCATTTCTCTTGATCATGAGAGACCTGAACACATTGCCCTCGAAATTGATAGCATTGGTTAAAACATGTGCCAAACAGAGGGTTGTTGCTTTGCCTAATTTTTTGTTTTATTTTGCGTGCTTTGTCCTTCTTAAATTTTGAAATTTTGAGAGAAATTAAAATAGCAGAAATCCTCTACAGAATGTAAAGATGCTGTATGAGAACCACTGAAATCCCCGAAAATTTTCATAATGTTTAGTAAAGGAAACTAGAATTTATTTTTAAGCTTTCGGCACTTTCAGTCCATATCAAGCTTATCCATGATGTATCTGAAACGCTAACTGTTGTAGTCAATAAATTTAGTTTTTTTTCTATAATAAATATTGATTCATTTTTTTAAATTTTCGATGAAGATATATCTTCAGGAATTTGACTGAAATACTTGTTATTTCGCAGTAACGTGTGCCTTTGGCAGTTTGCATCCTTAGATCGAATGGTGTAATAATCAATTAAAAAAATTTAATTTGAAATAATAGTGCATTAGTGCATATAACTGGCAGTACAAGTTTAAATAATTTATTTAAGAATGATTATTGCACTTGGAACAGATTTAATTCTTGAATTCAGTTGTCGGATTCCTTGCATATAAGTGTGAGAGTTTCTTTCCGTGAATACTTCTTTAAACTAAAGAATATTAAATACCTAATATTAAACCCTACTCTATGTGCTATAATGCATTCTATTATATTTGGTGAAAACGAATGTACTATAATTGTTCAAATTTAAGTGGTATTTTCTAGTTTTGCAAACCGCAGGATAAATATGAATGATTTCCGCAAAGATTTCTTAGCATTGCGAAATGTTCTTTCCTTTAAAGTGAAAAATGATCAGATACGTAATAAAAGTGATGAATTGCGCAGATTTTTGGTGAAGATCCAGTAGGACAACATGTCGCCTTATGAAGCATCTATCATATAAATGATAGTTTGAAACCGTTATGCGTTTTATTCAACAGTTGGCGCGGATGCTTGCAAATGTTTTATAAGCAATGTTTGGTTCTCTGCTTTTCGTAGCTTCGTCCTTTCAAAAATCTTTGAAATTACAGTACATTCAATATTATACATGGCTTTTCAAGAAGATGGAAGATTAAAGACTGCTTGAATTGTTGGGAATAAATCGATGACTTGAGTTTAAGAAATAAATCGAGTAAGATAAATCATAAGATCATGATTAATTTTGGTCGCTTGGCCCCTTTAATTAAAAATATAAAAAATTTTAAAAAATCTGA
>KK114231.1:47773-86764 GCA_000611955.2 Stegodyphus mimosarum | reverse complement strand
AAAGTTAAAGTTAAAACTTAATACGCTAAATTGCGTATTAAAAACTAACAGATATGAGCAAAAGATGAACTAGGAAGTTAATGAGCTGTTATTTAGATTAGGCCCAGAGGCCGTCGAGCTGGTGAAATAGGATATCACATGATAGTTCAAATACTAGTAGCCCGAATAGATATTAATATTACGTAATATGAAAAGAATGCTAATGATAGAAAACGATAATTAACTTTACATATATACATACACAAAATGCAGACATATAGTACAGGGATATAGTAAAATGATGGTACATAGCAATGAAAAAGGATTTTAAGAAATAAATCGAAAGTAAGTTTTAAAACCGAAGTTGAAATTATAAATGTGAAATTAAGAAACGTTCACTGCATTTAAAAAATCTCTTCAGATGTGCTTAAAAGTTTATTTCTTAGACAAATTACTATTGCTTAAACAGATTGTAAATGAGAAAATTGAAATACACCAAATATCGATTAATTTCAAATCAGCTGAAATTTTAATCAGGTACCATTGTTTGTAATTTAGTTAAATCCTAGGAAATCACATCGTGATTGTATATACCATTGGTAGTAACTATTTTCTTAATTTCTTACAGGGTGCAGGACCGGCCAGTTTCTTCTCAAGCTTCTTCTGATGTGTCATGAGTTGCTCTTTGCACAATGGACCATACTTAGTTCCAGCAGACATTATTTTTCATTACCTACGGTACTGCCATGTGAACAGTAGCGAATATCACTTTACGCCCCTGTTCTATGTTTTTACTTCTTTGTTATAATAATACATATATCACAGCAAATAAAAAAATGCCGCATGTTGGTTGTCAAATCATCGGTGCCTTCTATATTAATGATATCTTTGACGATGGCTCGAGTCCTGGATAGCATATACTTCCTCCTCCAAGAAACTTCCTCTTACGTTCCAAAGACACAGTCCTCGTGTATCCATCTATGGCTCTTGTTGCTTCCTTTTTTTTTCCGTACTCAGTGTTTCAATGTCTGGTACCAATGTCGTCTCCGGACCATCCTGTAAATGTGTGCCAATTTTTATCTGTCACACTCTGTCCAGCTGCACACGAAGCCAGCTGTCGTTCCTAACATCCGTTTTCTGAAGAATGTAAGGATCATTTGTTACCCAAAGAAATGGGAAGTGTCTTCTTTAGGTAAGTGTAACGCTAATTTTCAGTACCATCTCAATGAATGGAAATAATTGGATATGCTGTTTCTAAACTTGTAATCGGGTAGTTATAGGTGAATTATTGATGAATGGAGAATAATAAAGATACTTGCAAATGTTTCTGGGTAAGGAAACTTGTATGAATGAAGAACAAGTGTAATAATTAAAGACGTAATAGAATTTTTAATCCCTAAATATACCATTACGACAAGTGTTTTAAATATTTTTTTATTTATATGTAGGCTATTCAGAAGGCAACTTACGTTTTAGAATAAAAAAAACAAGTAGATATTTTTATTACTACATTTGAAAGGCATGTTATTCAGCTATTTTACTACATAGTCTGCGTATAAATTAAGGTACTTATCATAATGGTATACAAGCTTGTTAATTTCATTATCCTAGAATGTTGCCGCCTGAGACTTCAACCATGAACGGACGCCTGCATGTTGTTCTCGTCCTCGTCGTACATATGCTGCAAGCCAGACACACACAAGTGTCTCACAAGTGAGAAACTTTACCCAAGTCTCGTCTCCTGTTACGACACGATTGAGACGTGATTCACTGTTCATATTAAGCCTCGAGAAATGCCAAATTGCTGCTCATGCGCAGCTTTTTGTGGTCTTCTGACAAGACTTTTGGTACACATCTGGCACAAAACTTGTGATAGCCTAGATCTTGCGCCACAACACTAAAAGGCAATGTTCGTGAAATTTGAGGAAATTCTAATGAAAGCTCTGAAATTGTGAAGCGGTGGATTTCGTTAATCTTTTCATGGATTTTCTGTACGAAATCTGCATTAACAATGCTCGGCCGGCCATTTCGCGTTTCCTCGTGAACATTTGTGCGGCCATTTTTAAGCATGATGTACCAATGTCTCACTCCAGCTTCACTCATTACGTCGTTTCCATACACCGTAGAAAGTTCCCGATAAATTTCAATTGGTCTCAGTTTTTTTTTTTCGAACAAAAATCTAATCACTGATCGCACTTCACAACTGGCGGGATTTTCTATTGCCGCACAAATTTTAAACATTCACAGTGAACAAAGCATAGGCAATACGTGCCGTACAACGATTACAACTGGATGCGTAAGGATCCACTAGATACTAGCACAATACGTAAGTTAAAGTCCCCATGCTAAGTCGTCACCCGGCTTAGCAAAAAATGGCTTCTTTTTACTATTATATATTTCGAGCTCTCAAAGTTTGTTCCTCAATCTCTTCTTAGTAAGGAACTCAATTATTCAAGATATGTTGCCCTTGACCGAGAATTTTCACCCGTAGTCATTGATAAAGCTGTTCGAAAGTTCTCATCGTGCCATCTAAGAACACATTCTGATGTCAGAAATAACATTAAGAACCTTAAGAACCTTGTTGTGCTTCCATTTCATCCTTCTATCAGTTACAAAATTGCACGGATTTTACACAAATTTAATTTTCAAGTTGTTTTCTCGCCTATAAATAACAGGTTCGGTTCTTAAAGATTCTATTTCTGACTTTAATTCTTGGAGAATTTATCACATATCGTGTCAGTGTGGCTTAAGTTAAATTGGCTAAACGAAAAGAGCATTAAAGTTTCGCATAAAAGAACATGAATCTTACGTCCGAAAAGGCGAAATTAATATATCATCAATAGCTAATCATACTGGAAATTCAATCACAATTTTGATTTTGGTTCTGTTAAAATTATCCAGAAAGCTGGTTCTTTGAAAGAATTGGATTTCCTTGAAGCTTTTCACATTCGCAAAAATTTATCCTGTTTAGTCAATGACTTCAATTCCAATCCAGTCTTGCCTAATGCCTTCAAAATTCTACTAACTAAACCCTTAATTTTTTATTACTATTTCTGCCGACAGATGGCACTATCGGCTCTTCCATTGGTCGCCTATAGGGTATAAATATGATTGATATCCGCTTTCTCGCTTTTGCAGAATTTTTTGCTCCTTATGGAGGAGGACCCGTTTTGCCCTCGAAATGGATTGGGATTTTACAAAATCTACGCCGAATACGAAGTTGTCGATTTGCCTGTTTTATAAACATTAGTTACTTTATGAATAGCCCTCGTATCATTAGTCTCTGATATGGAGAATTTAGTGATGGAGATTTAAAGTTAGATATCTCTTAAGATTATATCATGTTAAAAAAGATGGGTGTATTTTGAAAATAAATACCGTATTTACTCGCATATATTTTCCCGTCGCGTCATTTTTCCCTTATTTTTCGGCATATGATTTAGAAATTTCTTATTTATTGTAACTGCGTAAAGTAGATAACACAAAAAAAATATTTATTATTATTAAAGTAAAAAGAACATTATTGGCATTATTAAGTCAATTGAAATACATAATATAATAATAAAAGTATTTAAAATAATTTGTTTTTAATAATATAAATGTGTTTCTATTCAAATGTGCTATGTATGTCATTTAAGTCATCATTTCAGAAATAATATACATTGCGTATCCTTTCCTTTTTCCACTACTGCCGTCAGAAAGCAAGTTGTATACCGGCTATCTTAAAATTTACCCAACCGGTTTTGAAGCAGTAAAATTAGTGAGAAAAGGGGTGGGGAATGTGCGACTATTCACGATATTGTTCCAAATAATTTCTTCCGAATTCTTGTATGTGTAACTAAATATTTCGTGTACATTGTTTTGATGAAAACGTTTCATTACCCTATGTCACATTAAACCATATTTGTAGCCTGATTATCTCTCAAATAGGCATAAATATAAATGCATAATTCATCATAGTAGAACATACATCGTAGAAAGTTTTGAGATTTTTCAATGCAGAAATGAATATTCTACATGCATTTCTATACATAAAAAAACATAAATATTTCCATGTCATCTCGATGAAAATATGAAACATTTGTGTGCTTCCAGATTTCGATTTACTTAGTACCAGTACAAAACCCACGGACTTCAAAAATATATGCAAGAATGTCAAAATATTATCAAATATTATTGCAAATTATTGCGGATATCAGAATGTTTTACGAGTGCATATGAAAAATATCTTTATAAAAACAAGTTTCTCATAAGATATCACTTCTAGGAATCAACATTCCCAAAATGCAATATTTTCCCTCAGAGTCAAAAATATTATTTTTTCCTATTGAAAGACGTATTGAAGAATGCATGTTCATATATTGCTCCTTGCATGAATCGAAATGCATTATAATTCTGTTTTAAAAGTGAATTTTTAATTAAAAGCGAATTTTACGAAACTTTGCTTCCATCAATTGTCATCTTTTTAACCTGCAACCGTAAAAAGATCGGTATATTAATTTCAACTATACAATACTGAACTCAAGTTTATCAATCTGTTTAGCCTAGATATGACGTCAATGAACGTTGGCAGAATGCCAAAATTGAACTGCGTGGACGCGTGGTAGTTTTGGCTTTACGCCAATTTTCATTTTTCGTCTCTTCGGGACAGTAGAATGATTTTCGATTAGTATCTGCAGCTCTGAATGTATTTCGCCTAAAATATGATTGTGAAAATCATGCTACCAGTTTATACGTTAAATTGTGAGATGACTGAGGTGTTTATTATAATCTATTGGTTAATTTCACGAGGATATTTTCACACTTAAGTTTGATTTAACGGTTTAAATGCTATTTTCGCTGCTTGCAGTATTTTCTCCGATATATCGAACGGAAGAGACAAATAAATGTCTAATTTATTATTTTATCCCCAAAGCTATAAATTAAAATAAGTACTTAAAAAATTGTATACTTGTAAATAAAAACTTACCCCACAGTAAAAAGAGAATAAATAATAAATATGTAACAAATTTTCTCTGTTTTATTCTGAAAAATCACTAAATAGTAACACTTATATTATTTTTAAGCTTAAGTGTATTTAAAATAACAAATATAAATTAAAAGAAAAGCACGCCAATATAAAATTTTTAATTAGCTCCTTAAAAAAGCAATCTAATTCGGCGCAGATTTTCAATAAATTGTTATATATTTCGGTTGTGGTTATACGCGGGTCCTTCTTCAAGAGAAAAAAGAGCATTTTTGTTGAAAAGCTTGTTACTACTTTTACAGCCTCGATATTTTTATGGAGTGCGCTGATTTTTGTTATTTAACTTCTAAATTAATTGGGGTTATGTTTACTTTCGCTTTGTTTCGTCCATTTATTGCGATAAAAATTGTAATTGCTCTTCCCATTTTTACAAAAACTTTTTTGCTCCTGAAGAAGCCTGATCCTTGTCTAATTTCCCTCGAGGTCGGTAGAGTTTATTCAAAGTCTGTGCGAAATTAAGGTTATTTTCTGCCTGATTCTATACAAATTTAATTTAATCGGGACGTAAAAACTGCAGCAAAATCAGTTTACCATGGAAACATCATTTGAATTCATTCGTTTAATTCAAAGCTTTCACCAACATGTAAATAACGGTGTAGCAATAGAAGCAATGAACAAAAACTTTGTTGAAATTAGGTTTTTAAAAGCATAATTTAAATCTATGAAAAATATTATTGTGGATGTCTGGAACATAGGAAATGTTAAACGCCGTTCTGACTCCAAGAAGATTAATATTTATTTACATTTTTTGGATATAGAATAATACAGACAGAAAGTCAGTCATTGTTCTTTTTCTTGTCGAAGGCTTACTGTTGCCACTCTGGCGAAAAAAAAATTGCATGCGAGAAGTTTCACAGATGGCTCTTCATTAACGTGAATGATGTCGCCACAGTTATTAATGTTAATTATCTACTACTAACTGATATAATTTTTTCAGCAGTCCTCAAACAATCAGAATGAAGCCTTTCTTAGAAACACTCTTCGGAATAAGCAAATAAAAAAACGCGGTCATTCTTTGACTAGAATTTGTCCTTTAATATTTGTTTCTTCTTTAATAAACAGCTGTCCTAATAAACCGACGAGTGTAAAAATTGAATACTTTTGCATGTAAGAAGAGTGGCTATTGCTAGTACTTCTATATAAGATTTAGTAATTTAAGATTTGTAAATTTTTAGTGCTCTTTTACATTTATTATCAGATCTAATTTCTTTCCTCCTTCCGAATAATAACAACAAAATTCAAAGATAGTTACCGATATGAATTTTTACCTTAATTTTGAGCATAGCAGTCTGGGATACTCTTTGTTACCATGGGTGGTTCGAAAGTCGGCAGCAGTAGCCTTGGTTCTGGGTTCGATTCCCGAAAAGGCAAAGATGTTTATAAATAAATTAATAATATCTCTGTAACATGGAGAGCAGTTAAAATACTATTGAGCAGCAAATCCTAAAGAAGTTCATGGTAGGACAGGAGGTGAGGGAAATCCTCCAAGAGATTTTCCATCATAATTGGGAAAGAGCTAGGCAGATCTGTACTGTTCTAGAATTACCAAGGCCGAGATCAGTGATAGGGTGTTTGGCTATGATGAGATTCGTGGTGATGCTCAAATAAGATCAGGAAGATTAGTAACAACAACGCTCGTGCTCGTTCTGTGATTAAAATGCTTTATACATAGTTTACTATTATCCATTTTCTGTATTTAATGCCTCTGTTATAATATTTATTTTTGCATGTAATTTTGCATTAGCAATGATGCGTGACAAAACTGCCGTTACGCGTATACGTAAACATTATGCCTGGAAAGAATTCACTTAGTTTTCTCGGATTTTTGTTGACTTTTAAGTTTCTGATCGATGTAAGAAAGCTTGAGTTTAAAACTTAAGCATGTAAGTTTACATTTAATTTACCACTTAAATTAAATACTTATTTTTCTTATTAAGCTGTAAAGGACTTAATATCCTTGCCTTTTACTAGGCAAGAATAAAATCCAAAGCAACAGTTTACTTATTACAAATTGGTAGCTTTACAGATGAAAATTTATCAACTTGAACCATCGCTCCATGTGGAATTTGGAATCAAAACAAATTTGCAATGCAACGTACACTTATTTAAATACCTATCATATTTCCCCCTACTTATAACATAATTGGAAAATAAGCTCTTACATGGTTTTTCAAAATACATGTAATAGAAACTGTACTTTCAAAATAAGCCTCGGCTAAGATCGTGTTAATATTGTCGCCAAGCTTATTTCCAAACGACCATTGTAGACACAATACACAGGTAAAACACGGGTGCACTTTGTAACGAAAAGACGTGGTTGTGGCTAATAAGAATCTTCATAATTAAATACGTTGTGTGTTGTATCGGGCATATTTAACGCACCCGTGGGAAATTAATTTTATGCCTGTAGCTTTTCGTCGCTTTTGCGTTGTCCGTCATTCTTAACAGCCCTTGTTGACATTGCTGTCTCCTAAGTTTTCGATTAATATTTGATTTAATAACAGATTTCAAAGGAATAATATTTTGACCCCTAACGAAGATGGGTGCAATATTCCGTCAAGCACAAGAAAAGGATCGTGGGAAACTAAAGGTAAAGAAGTTAGGTCTTCGAAAGGCCTGAAAATTATGAGCAGGCTATTAAAAATCATCAGTCAGCAGAGGGATGAGGGAAATGCTAAGAATCATAAGAACGGATCAGCTCTGAAGCCATTATTTCCTTAGTTCTAAGCCATCATTTGTGAATGGATTGTTGACAGAAGAGCAAACATTTTACTTGTTCACAATCTGGTAGTCAAGCATTTACCCTTGCAATGGCACCGTAGTGAAATATATCTTGAGAAAAACTCTAAGAATCACAACCCTGGATAGATGGCTTTCTTCAGCGATATGAACCGTCTCTAAGATGATCGACAACGCTGTTTAAGCTGAAAGGTGGAGAGTTACTGAACGTGCATTTAAATCTTTTGTCGATGGCATCGACAAGAGGTGGGGGTTGATCAATCTACTACATTATTTCCACTAGTTACGAAAATAAACATGTTACATGTATTTTGGCAATTCATTTGGACGGAAGGAAAGCCTTGCCTCCAATCATCAATAAGAGCAAGAAAGATAAAACTGAACTTTTTTCAGTCTTTTATGCTCTTGAAACTGAGGGGGCTTGGTGCACACAAGCAGCTATAATGAGTCGGATCGATTTAATGCTACCACTTGTTTTGCGAGATGGCCTAAGAGATTTGCTAATCTGAGATTCAACCATCATTTACCACGCTAAAGACAAAGAATTTTCTTGCAGAAAGAAGAACAAGTTAAGTAACGATTGCCGAAGGAATTGTTGTCTGTTACCAAACTCTTGGTTTTGCAATTAACGCCTCATTCAAGATAGATGATTTCGCATATAGTATTTCAATGACATTTCGCTGAAGTAACGACGTTTCCGACGGGGATATTTTCCCATACATATCAACGACTGCACTGAAACTAGAATGCAGCAAAATCAACAAGGAAACTTCGGAAAGCCTAAAGGCTGCAAACAATCATGACTTGGAATAAGAATTCATTGTTTAAAACTACTATCAGTTATATTTCCAACATACTAAGAGCAAGCTATATAGACAATGAGTGTTCATTTAAAGAGAGCTACATTTCTAAACATGAGATATTAGGGCCGATGGTTTTACAGGAGATGGGTTTTCAGAAATTCTGATCAGAATTCGAGGTAGAACGCTTTATGGCGATGTTTCCCGACGAAGATTATAAGACTGTATTTGAATAAATGTAAATATTTTACGTATTCATTTATTTTAATATATGAATATATGAATAAATATAGCTTAATGTAAATGAAGACATATAAATTGTTGTGTGTGACATGATTGTTGTAAATAAAAGCATTTACAAGACATAAAGACATCTCCTGAAGGTAAAGGCTCCAATGCGTCTTTTGGAGCAAAAACTAATATAAGACTCGTCTTAGTTTTAGAGAATCACGATATTGACCTGCATCCCAAAGTAAGCACAATCTCTAATCACAAATACCAACAATAGTTAGAAGGCATTCACCGTAACCAGTGCCAGAAATAGAAAAGCAATATTATTAGTGTTACCAGAACCTCTTAAAATTCTTTTACATCTTTTTAAGAATCGCTCAATATTTAAAACCCAACTTATTTACATTTTAGTGAAACTGATGAAAGAAAGAGAAGTGTAAAATAGACTTAACATAAAAATTATATGTTACTTAAAACAAACCCTGCACGTAATAAAATGAAAATTTTACTTTAATGGGGTAATAAAGGAATAATTTAGACATTCTTTAGTTTATAGGCGATCTGAAAGTAATTTTGGCTTGACACTGTCGTCTTCATGATTTTTCCTTTATTACTTACCATAATTCCCTAGCAACTGAAAGAATTCGTCTGTGTCAAACAGCGTGAAGAGCAAGGATATTCCCATTTTCTAAAGACAGTAATTTAGTAATAAAATACTCTACATTTACATTAATTACATATAAATTTAAACTGACTTCTGTTGTTGTTTATCAGCAGACTAAAATTACAAATGTGATACATTTTCTGAAATATTTTAGTGCGTGTAAAAATTTCTATTCCCGGTTCAAAGTAAGGTATATCTTTTGGATAATTCCTGCAAGCATTTACAGTATTAGAAATTTCTAACTCGAGAAATGTGCGACATAAGCTATAACCTCACTGGTATTCAAATCACGTATCTCATTATGCTTATTACCAGCTTATTTACATAATGCATAATAACTAACCACAAGACCAGGCATGGAGAGGATGCAACAATCCTTTACAGTTTAACTGCATTCAATTAAAATATTAATTATTTTTATAACCATAATATTTAACGAATGTTAGAGAGGCAGAAAAACACTGACTAGTAATAATCAGCATATTTTTACGCGTATCTTTCAAGGATTTCAAAGGAAAATTCCATGTATGTTAAGAGACAAGAAGTTTTGTTCTTCAAAGCAAATTATTTCTTTTTGCGCTAAATATTTATCTCGCCGCAAAAACGTTGTTTTAAAATTTTGGGATATTGTTCGGAGAACAGCCTTGAGGCCAAAAAGGGAGAAACAGCTTATTGTGATATGGCAGGCAATCGTTGTCATTCGATGACGTACTTCCTCTAGGGAGACAGCCGTTTCCCTTGCTAAGGGATTATCTGTAGTATTTATTATTAGTATTTATAATTGTAGTATAGTAATTAAAGGGAGAAACAGCTTATTGTGGTATGGCAGGCAATGGTTGTCATTCGATGACGTACTTTCTCTAGGTAGACAGCCGTAATACTTTTCCCTTGCTAAGGGATTATCTGTAGTATTACTTATTATCTGTAGTATTTATTATTAGTATTTATTACTGTAGTATTTATTATTGTAGTATTTATTCTGTAGTATTTGATATCTGTAGTATTTACTTCCGTTGGCATGATGAAATGTCGCCCATACCCATAAAGGAGCCAAGATGGCGCAACCAAGGCTGTTCTCCGAACAATATCCAAATTTTGATACTAAAAATTCGAGAGAAACGCATTATTGTAGCGGAAATGTTCTTACGAATTTTAAAGAAACCCTATAACAATTCCATATATTAGTTGAATTTCCTTTAATTTAGTAAATTCTTTAATATTTACATATTTCTCTCTTAGTGCTAATTATACAGAAGAAATTTAGTTTTACAGGATGACAGGAGTATTTATTTGGAAATGCATTACAGATACGATATTACAGTGTCTGAAAACAGTTACGTATTTTTAGTATAAAACTTGATGACAAATAGCAGTTTTAACATATAAATATGCGAGGGAAACTATCTTTTCTTTTTTACTTCTATTTTACATATTCTCTTACTAAGATACTTATCAACTCGTACGATTGCGAACTTTACTCACGTTAATAATTACTTTCGTTATTCAGCACTGGTAAAAATTACAAGATATGTTCTGACATTTTTATACTGAAACATAAATTTTCAAGACAAGTTTTAACACTCCTGTTATCGCGAAGTTTACTGTCGCTGATTAACTACAGTTGTAGCAAATTCAGTGTTTAAATTATGCCTGAAACTTTATCAGCTATTGTAAAACAGGGGAAAAAATAATGAATGATTATGTCAAAGGACATTTACGATTTAAGCGTCCTAGAAAATGACTGCTTTATGGAAATGAGCTCCTGTAAAGCATTTCACGAGGTAAAAAAAAATATAAACTAACTAAAAGGATAAAATAAAACGTTTTCCGCTTTAACTTTACAAGTACACTGCGCAAAAAAAATGGGACGGTTCTATATCTCCCGTTTTACTAGGCCGATTGTATAAATTCAAATTGCGTTTTTCATGTCTCGAAAACGCGACTTAGGATATGTATTAGATTTATATTTAGCGTTGTTCTAATATAGATATTTTTGACACAAAATTTGACTTTTTCTGAAATTACACGCCATTTTTTTCCGTATTTCTATTCTACGACTCAAATTATGCAAAACTACCAAATTTTGTAAAAATCACACGAGTTCAAAGAATTAGCAAATTAGCACGCAATTTAAAAAAATAGCTCTCAAAATTTTAGATCATCAGTGTTAATTGAATTTGATATATATTTATTAAACTGAAAAAAATACTCCAAGATAATTTTTTTAATTTCTTTGTAAATTTCGCACCTAATTTTACAAAATTTAATATGTAGGCATAATTTGAGTCGTAGAATCGAAATATGGAAAAACGGTCATTTCAGAAAAAGTCCGATTTTGTGTCAAAATACGTATATTAGAATGATGTCCTATATAAATTTATTATAAATCCTAAGTCGCACTTTTGAGAGATGAAAAACGCAATTTGAATTTCGTCAATCGGCCCAGTAGAACGGGAGATATAGAACTGTCCCATTTTTTTTTCTCAGTGTACTTGTCTCTTACATCGACCTTAGCGAAATTTTGCGCGTTTCTGCATTGGCGAGAAACAAAGGTTTATGGTTACCGATTTGCGCATATGATATCCTTCTAGGATCGCTTTTAAAACATAGCGATTTTTCGTTCATGCTCATACTTCTCGTTTCTTCGGCTAGTAAAAATTTTCGCATTTAAAATAAAGCAATTTTTCAAATGTTACCGATCTGCGCATATGCATTTCTTCTACGTTCAATGTTAAAATTTAATTTTTTTCTTGCGTGCTCATAGTTCGGCTAATGAAAATTTTCACTTTTAATGTTATTGCGATTTTTCATTGCAAATATTTATCATGCTTCCTATTCTCAGTTTAACGTCAACTGAAAGGAAGCTACAGTTTTGCAAGAAAAATCTATTTTACTAAAAGAAAGAATCTGTGAAAAAGGGCATAATATGTAATCTGTAATTATATGCTAGGAAAGAAACTATTTGGCGATGCAGTATCAGCAGCTATAAAGAAAGAAAATTCTTCGTGCTGAAAATTGGTTTAGTAGATCACAAACATCCTTTCTTATGGCACTGCGGGGATCAATGAAACAGTGAAACAAAAGGCACAGAGTTACGACTCACCCCCACTTGGAATCCTATTTAGCAGAGTTCATGTTCAAGCACCAAGTCGGCTGTGATATTCTGTTTAAGGCATAATTAGGAGCAATTGCTGAACTGTAACTACCAGAAAGAGTTAAGAAATGAATTTTTCACTATCTGTGTTACATTCTTAATAAATTTCTAACAATATTGTACATTATTATTGTTGCGTGCGTACGAGTTCGTAATGGATTGAATGCCCAAACCGATAAAAAGTTAATAAAATTTATTCTTTTCACAAGAAATAAAACAAATGCTGAAATATTTCCTCAGATATATACGTACAATATCACAGTATCTCAAATGTTAAACAGAACTCAATCCAAAGCAGAGAAAGTTAATCCAATCTCGCAGCGAATTCGCTACAATCAATAACAGCGCTAAGTAAACATACAGTTCGCTTAAAAAAACAGCAGCAACAACTGAGCTGAGGTGTTTTAATTCGGCTTTTATAAGCTTTTTAATTATTCACAAGAACATTCTGGTAAAATCTATTTTCTTAATATTTCTGGATGGCAACAGCAATTACGAGATATTTATTTAATAAATATTAAATGCACACGCTCTTGTATTTTTACTTTTCCGACGTAGCTTTCTCTTCAAATTCGTCTGCGTTGCACGGGAAAATAAAACAATTTTAATTACAATTCTAAATAAATAGCTAAATAAATACAAAATCTGTAACATTATAAATTAAATACTTCGAAATTTATGACTTCGTTCGAAAATAATAAGCACAATGAATATTTTACTGAAAAGGTAACCATTTGTTTCCCACCAATGCAGAAATACTGCAAATCAACATTTTCGCCATGGCTGCTGCAGAAGACAAGTATCGTTTTAGGTGAGCAATTCTTGCTTAAAGCCGCTGTGATACTTCTTTCGCAAATGAAGCAAACTCCATTGATGGAACACAGCAAAAACTTTATTTAACACTTAAAATAGCGACATACAAACAAGAAGAGAAAACGAATTCTAAACTATTTTTTAAATAAATATAATTACATTTTTCGTGCGTTTTAAAATGTTGCCATTCAGATACATATTAATGTTCGTCTATTTAAATTGTACAAACGATTAGCAACAATATTTAAAACTGTTACATCGCCCAGATGGTATAGTGGTTAAGGAAGTCTACTGCGGTACCGAAGGGCCTGTGTTTGAATCCTGGAGAAGGCATGGTTGTACTGTCCATCCCTTCATAAGGGCAGCGGTGCCGCCTATTAGGTGCCTCTACAATAAAATGGCCACCAATTCTGGCCTTAGGAGTGGCCACTGCTGAACAGGAAAAGCCCGCCATTAGATTTAAAAAAATCTTACTTAAAGTATGTCAATTTGGCTCTAGTATAGAAAATGTTGCTCTTTGATTTGGTACCAAATACCGATGCTGGTACAAGTATGCTGGTAACCGACATAGTCTCTGTTTGCCTAATGTTATGGCAGCCATTTTTTTATTATGTGCCAATGTTTCTGTTAAGTTTAATCTAATTGGAACTTCTCAGTTTAGTAGTCGAGGAATCCGTGATTTGTAGTAGGTGTATCACGTATTTTGAATTATTGGAATTTTAATTGCTGTTAATTTGGTTTTCATTAGCTGGCTGGTTCTAATTAATCGCTGCCCGTCTCTTTCACAAAGCATGTCTTTTAAGATAAAAACTCTTTTTTTCCCATGATTTAGAGCAAAAGGTTAGGCAAGCTGTAACTGATTGGTGTACGAATGAAATTTTAATTAGGGCTCTAGTCTAGAAAAAAGTGGCCTTTGATTTGGCGCCAAATACCGACGCTAATACCAGATTTCTGGTAACCGAGAATCGACTCATTTTCCCAATGTTATGGCAGCCACTGCCAATCTAATCTCATTTTGTAACTCAGTCACTTAATGTAAGAGAATACAAATTACCCTTTCTGTGCTGCTCTACAATGTATCTGAAGTTCTGTTTCGTTATAATTTCGTAAAGAATTTCAAATTCTAATCGTGGGAATCGGTCACGAAGTTTGTTGATGCAAACATTTTTATGATGGCTCGCGTAATTGCATGGTAATTATAATTAAAAATTAATGATGGTAATTAATAAGTTGTTCTAAAGTTGAAAATGAGATGCGTTATTAATTTTATTTGAAAATAAATGCATAATAAAAAGGTGGAAACTGTTTATAAGATTCTAACGAGTTATTTAATGTTTCGATGCATTATTAAAATATCACAGTTTTGATTTAAATTTGACTAAAAACGTATGCGATAACAGTATTAGTCATAGCATATTACTTTTATAATATGGTAATATTATTCATATACGATTAGTTATTGTTATAAACAAAGCTGAAATTTAGAATATTGTATCAAGCAGCATTTTCTTTTTTCTCCGATTCTAAACGAGCCATATAATTTCAATACGTTGATAAGTTCCAAATACAGAATTAGGATCCTGACTGCCAACTGTACTGAATGTCTCATCGGAACTAAGTCAGCAAACTATGCTCAGCAATTAAATTAATCATTGCATCAATTTATAAAAAAAAGTCTGCAAAACAATTTGTTTTCTTTATCATAGTAAAAACCTAACATAAAAGTATTTGATATAATATGAACTTCACTTTCTTTGTACAAATCATCAAGCATTTGAATTTGGGAACTGAACTAGAATGAACACATGTATAATCGTCTATTATGATCTTATTGTGGCAGTACAATATCTGTATGTATAATGATAACAAATACTGGAAGTAGAAATTTCCTTCTTGCAGACATTTGGCAATCAGAACTACCATCAAAAACGTATAAATGGGCTACGTTTGGGTAATGTCACCGAAAACGAAAGTTATTCGCACATTTTCGAAGGATTTTGATTCAGCACGTAATTGAAAGCTACAAAGCAGCGGAAGCTTTTAACCATGGCATGAATTATCGTCTACTTCAATCAAAATTTTTATGAAGTACTAAGCCTCTCATGTAAATCAATTTTGGACAGAAAGCTTTGTTGTTTCTACGTTTCAAATAAAACTGTTCATATTTTCCAATGTTAAAACCATACAGGAATCTTGGACTTCTGATATCTAAGATGTCAAAAAATATTGCAAAACAACAAAGAAAACTATTGGCAATGACTGCTTTCTGTCAGAAATAGAATGCCAAATGTTTATCCAGAAAACATATTTACTCTTAAGACCTTTTCAAACGATATATATATGGCTTTAAAAGAGTATTCACTCATCCTGTACCTACCACATTCTCTACAAGGAGGTTAGAATAGAAGGAGGGAGAGTTCGCAGTTTCCTCCACTATCGGAGAATGAAGCCTTGCCCGCCTTTCCCTAACAAGCGACGTCCATGTTTGTAACTTCAAAACATTACATTACGGCAGTGAAATGTACGTGTTTCTATGCTGTTACGTGCATGTATTTTCCAGTAAAATTATGTTAAATTTATAATGAAATAGCTCGCTGTTGTTGAATTTTTGTTTTAGAGTAATAAAGATGATATTCATAATTTACTATGTACAGAAAATTATTAGAAAATAGTTCGAAATTTAAATCTATGTGCATAACATTAAAGCCTTTAAAAATGATGTTTCTGCATATTTCAAGGGTTTTCTTAGCTTTCATTAGCAACGTGTTGGGTGTACTTTCCAATTTTTACTTTAAGGAATGATATTTAATAAAAATTGTTGCAATGACAGACTTCTTGCACAGGTCACGGTGATAACAGCAATATGGCCGACAGGCTTCGCCGTTTAAGTTGAACCTTCCCTCCTTCTATTCTAACCTCCTTGATTCTCTACCTATAAAAGAGAATTCAAGCACTCGGCTGCCTTTTACTCTGTGAGGCACTGGCGCCTTCTATGACGAACGAGGACGCCAACGCCAGCGAAATGCCAAAAAAAAAAAAGAAAAGAAACCGATTACGGTGATTATATTGCAATTCAAAATAGATCACGCGCTAAATGGTTTAAATTAAGCAAACTTTAAAACAGTTTTGTAAGTTACAGTTCAGTTAGGATTGCTTGAACTATGTTCTATGATTATCGAGGTTGCTACTGCGCTTTTCGTAATGAATTGTAGGCTCAACTTGACCAATGAGTATGTTGACTTTTGTACCTAGTAACTATTTGCATGGTTACCTAATTTACATACCATGGAAGGTAAAGAGCTAAATTTTATGGGAATACGGATTTCGACAATTGAATCGGTTACCCGAAGTATCAACTCAATCAAAACGGCGAAGTTCTTTAATAATTCGCAAATTCACAATGAAGATCCTGAAAAGAACAATTTAATCCGCGCCAAAAAAGCACAGGATTATGATAACGAATTAAGCACCTTAAAAATTCTCTTAGAAGAATTAGAAAAATCTCAAGATCCCTCTTCAGAGATCAAATCAAATGAGAGCATGAAATTTTCTAACGCCACAATTGATAGTGGCCCATCCACATCACGCGCAAATCTGGCAAAAAACGTGCCTTTACTGACAGTGATGGATTTACTTCACCAAGAAATTCAGCTCATAATGAAATTAAACAATCTAATAAATTCGCTGATTTAGCAGAAGATGACTGCATGGATGATGAAGATCCTGCGCAAACTCCTTATCAACCAAAAGTTAACATCCCTCCCATAGTTTTGGATGATTTCACAGGCAATTGAGAAACCATAAAAGATGAAATGGAAAATAATAATATCACTAATTACCGTGGCAATATGAAAAGCGGATCCCTTATTATTCAGCTCTACGAAATTGATTACTATCGATTTATGACAAAATATTTCCAAACAATAAGCATGCAATTTCATAGTTTTAAGTTAAATTCTGAAAAACGTCTCAGAGTAGTTGCTAAAAAACTCCCAAACAACACAAACCCGGAACTTATTCAGAAAGAATTAGTCAGCAAAAATATTCCAGCTTTAAAAGTTCGACAACTTATCTCGGTAAGAAATGGTTAAATTAGTTAACATCCCTATCTTCCAAGTGGACCTTAAAAAATCCATAGAAGGAAAGAAAGTTTACATAGTTAAAACACTCAGAGGACTAGAAGTCGCAATCGAGACTTACCGATCTAAACCGCGGCCCGTGCAGTGACATAAGTGCCAGAGTTACGAGCTCTTAGGGGATCACTGTAACTACAAATCTAGGTGCTTAAAATGCGCGCAATTTCATGAAACTTAAACTTGCCCTCAGAAGAAAGAGGATGGAAAACCAGCAATGTGTACCCTCTGCGGCGAAGGATACAGTATATCGTCCTATAAGGGTTGCAGTAAGCACCCGAAAAACATCAAAAAAGCTAGAAGTAGCTAAAAATAAAAAAGAAGCCCAAAATTCAAGGAATCAAAATAAAACTAACTTCAGTAATGAAGAATTCCCCTCACTACATAAAAATGGTGAACAAAATCATACGGAAATCAACTCAGCTTGGTTTCAAAAGAAACCACAAGAAAATCCCAAAGATAATGAACTTTCCTTATTCGGATGGAGCACGAAACACCATAACAAAGCTAAAGAATTCCTAAATAACTTCAAATCTGCAAAATCCATAATGGATAAGTTAGAAGTCGGTATAGCTGCCGTAGATTATTTCTCAAACATAAGCTTAGATTTCTAACTATGTTTGTCGCAAATGCAAATTAATGTTTCTATTTGCAAACTGCATTTTGCACTTATCCTGATCACTATGTATAAACTCATCCAAACTTGTGATGCTAAACGCCGACTTTGTACATATTTACTTTTATTTCACTTTATTATTGGCAGCGATGGTTTCCCGCCCATGTTCAAGTTTCTCATTTATCATCAATTAAATATCATCGACTACGAACTTTTAGTATTTTTCCAATGAACTTTGAACTATTATTTAATGGAAAATACTATTAATCACTGTTGTTATGAATTTAAAGAATTTGGTCCATTTTTCGTATCACTACTGCAAACTCAGGACCAGCCAACCAGATGTGCTCTGCCTCCATCACTTTCATCGCATCGGCTCGAACTTTACATGATTTAAAAATTGAAATTTCATGATGATTCATTTGTATTTTCGCCTCTGTGCGTTGGTGTATTAGTTATTAGACCTTATTTTTGATACCAAACAATATTACTTTGTTAGAAATTTCAATATAATTCAATTCAATAACAAACGAAGAAGTTATACTAGATGACTATGAATAAAAACGTTTATAATCAAATCATTTATTTGACTTTTGACGCTGAGTAATAAAAGAACCCACAATTATCGCCCATGATAATTGGGGTCGTGATAATAAGTGAAATAGTAGAATAATGGCTTTATAAAGTTAAATTATCCTTACCGTCGAATCGGATTATAAAGTGTACATTTGAAGACTTCTGAAGGTAAGAATTTTACGTTGCTTATGTTAAAATGGATAAAATGAAAATACTTATTAAAAAGCGCGGAGCTTTCAGATCATCAATAACTAACACTGTAAACAAAGTAGATGACGATATAAAAAATAACAGTGAAACTGAAAATTTACTAGAAGATTCTTTAGCATTATTAATTGAAAAAGAAAAAGAACTGTATAATTTAGATGAAGAAATTGTATTTTTGATAGATGGTGAAAAGAAACGGAAATTGAAAGTTCTATGAATTATAAGGATAAAATAATTTTATGTAAATCTACGAGAAAATTCTAACCTGGAACAACATGAAACAAACTCAGATATTAGGTCAGCCGAATATAAAGCGAAAATCATCATGTTCGTCTTCCTAAATTAGAGATTTTTAAATTTTATGCTGACGTTAGTCAATGGATAAGTTTTTGGAACTCATTCAAAATTGTGATACACAATAATATTGCCCTTTCGAAAGTAGAAAATTTTAATTACTTGAAATTCTACTTAAGTGGAACTGCCGCCAATGCTATGGAAAGTTTTTCAATATCTGAAGGAAATTACCATGCAGCAATATAAATTTTAAATACTAGATTTGGGAAACGCAATGTTATCATAAATGCACATATGCAGACACTCCTAAATCTTAAATCCATTTACCGATCAAGTGACGTTTTAAAATTAAGAAAATTATATGACTCTATAAAAACACAGGTTCGAAGTCTTTCTTCTTTAAATGCTAATCCTGAAACTTATAACAATATGTTAATCCCAGTTTTATTTAGAGTTATTCCAGCAGATTTAGGATTAGCATATAGTCGTATGAATGATGATGAGACATGTTTCGATATAAACAAATTTCTTGAATGTCAGTGGGGAGACTGTGGATGATTTTTTTTTCTGGTACTGACCTTTCTCATTGCTTCGAAGAAGCTGTTTACGGACAAGTCTATCAAATTAATTACAGATGACAGTAAGCAGGTCCGGATTAAGACTCTGAGAGATTTTAATCCAGGCGTCGGCAATCTTTTTTCGGTTCTTTTTCAATCTTTTTTCAAAATCAACCAAAATGTGTATATTAAGAAGATGTATGGTATAAGTGGTATTTTCATTGTATAACAGCCTTTCTTGGTGAATAATGAGATTAGATTTTATTGCGGAAATACGAAGATACGCTTTAAACTTTAAAAACTAAAATTGTGGTGAATCTACGACGTCAATTTAATCAAATGTGGCTTGCAGTAAGTCGTCTGAAGACGAATACAAGCATGTGGATTTTCAGAAGTTTAAGCTCCTCCTCTTCTTAAAATAGATTTCATACATAAAAATGTTTGCTCGCAATTATGAGTTTAACCGAGTGCGGACAAAATGGCACGGCCAAATTTTTTAAATTATGGATTATGGATTGGCGTTGCCAAACTTATCGATTTCTCTTTAAAATTATGGTATAACTTTTAGTTTTTAAAAGTAAAAATGCATATTCGTTATTGCAACTTTGTAATCTAACAAAAATGGTACTGTTATTATTTATTTTCAGTTTATTTCTTATGTACTCTTCAACTGCTCATTTCATATTCAGGTTTTATGATTTATTTTTATGTATTATACTTTACTTTTGGAATTCAAGTGGATGTCTTAAAATTACGGAATGGGTCGCCCTGTGACCCGCGAGGGTCATAGCTTGCCGACGCCTGCTCTAAGCACTAAAAGATTTTGGTGCTCCACATATAATTACACCTGTTTTTCCCCTTTCGTGCTTTCTCGATTTTGATTTTTGATTCAGCTGCGCGGTACATTCCATAGCGAAACCGTCAATGAAATTTTTGGGGGTCCCCTAGTCCCTAAGCAATTTTTTGTGATTCTCCCTCTCTTTACTTAACTGTGACTCTAATGATAATGATGAATGGTACTTTGAAAAACTATATAAAACTAAAGATATGCTTTGGAAAAAAAAATAACTATGGAAAGACATTGAAACACTAAGACATTTCCAATTCCCATATTATTATTTATTTCTATGATGTTATTATGTTATTTTATTATGTTATACTAGTATGTTATGCTATATGTTCTTACGCCTCTATTTGGCCATGTAATGTATTTATTTAAGATCAATAAACGCTGGGTCCGGACATCTGGCTGGGAATCTTATCCGGGGGCATTTGGTCAGCATGACTGCCAACCGGGTGGTTCAGGCGTCTGGGCGCCTTGCGCGAGGCTCCCCTGTGGCCTCTACGGCCAGTCTCTAGATAATGGTGGACATGGTGCTGTACTGATTAACCTTAACGGTAAAGGGATAGTACCCACGTCTCCCGTCGCTTGTCACTTGTGTTTACTGCCCATTCGTATTAAAAATCTGGGCATTATGTTTAATATCTGTATGGTTTATGTAGAGCAATTTAATATTTGTGATTCGTATTTTATATCTGTATAATAGTGTAATTAGCATATGTATGCCGGCGTTCTTTCGTCATTTAGTGTATCTGTATATTTGCGTTCTTTCGTCATTTAGTGTGTCTGTGTATTTGCGTTCTTTCATCATTTATTGTATCTGTATATCTGTGTTCCTTTGTTATTTATTGTATTTGTAAATATGCGTTCTTTCGTCATTTATCGTATCTGTATATCTGTGTAATGTCTTGCATTAATAATTAGAATCTGAGTCTGCATTCGTATTTAATATCTGTGAAGCAAGTAGTAGTGTATATAGTAGCTGTTTATTAGTATGATAGAGTATCTGTGCATCTGTTTCAACATTTAGTACCAGTGTAGTATGGAGTTGTGTATATAGTATTTGTGAATTTGTGTAAAGTCTTGCATTAGTGTATTCGTATTTAATATATGTGTAATGATGTATTTAGTATCTGTATATCTGCATAATATCTGCGTAGTATGTAACAGTGTATTCAGCATCTATGTATCTGTATAATATCTGCATTAGTATTTAATATCTGTTTCAGCATTCATAATTATCTGCGAAATTTAATTTAATTAGTATCTATATTTTAGTTATTATCTGTGTAGCAATATGTAAAATGTATAGTCTAAGGTCTCCTTCAGCATATGTAACATCGTAATAAGCTCCCCATGCGTTCCTTGTGGGGCGCCGAGGATGTCGTACTAAACAGTGTCGAAATCCAGATAATACCCGATTAGTCTATGGAAGCAGCCCGGGTATCCGAACCCACTTTCATGGGCTTAGTTTGCTTAATGGTTAACCAAACTGTGAACACAGACTTTTAAAGAACTGCTGAAAGTAATTTTTTTTTCCTAATTGAAAAAAAATCAGTTTCCTATTCGACAATGGCCACGCCTAAGCCCAGAAGTGGTGACTATTTTATTGTGGAGGCATCTAATGGGCGGCCACTATTACCTCCTATGAGGGGACGGACAGTTACAACCATGCCTTCTCGGGGATTCAAACCCGAGATCGCAGTCCTCTAACCACTATACTGTCTGGGCAGCACTGCTGAAGATATCTATATATATAAATATTCCCGTAAAATAAAAATCTAAAGCTACTTCAAAAGAACACCACCATCAGAATTGATGGCACCACTTCAAACATTCACAGAAACCCTAAACCTTTGATTCTTAAGCTTCTTTAGGAACGAAATAGTCTCATGCAACAAATTTACCGTAAAATGAGACCCTGCTATTTTTGTCAATATGTATACTACAACAGTTACTTCCTTTGAATATTATAATTGCACTCTCCACAAGTAAAACATCTTGTATTGTGACTAATGTTTATTCCAATGTGCCAGCGTTTTTCAAAAAATGGTCCTTGACCTAAAATCTTATTGTACAGATTATAATATTGAAACTGCTTTGCTATGCTCTATAGTAATATAATCTCGTAATCTGTTTCAGCGCAAAACACCGTGACTGGAGATGTCCCTTGCCAACAAAGGCATCATCTAACTTGGAGAAGTATTGCAACCATTTTTAGGACTTGGTGGCCAAGAGCATTGAATATTCCCGTGCCTGGATAAATTTCGTGTGTGATTTTTGATTTTTCAATCTCTTGACTGTAATTAACAAATCATGTGCTGGTGAATGGAATCATGTATTAGCGGTTCTTTCAGCAACTATATTCCAGACGTTTTATCTGATATAATTATCATTGTGGTGCTCTGGTCTACTCAAAGTGTGTACCTTGTAAACGTTTAGTTTCTGAACGCAAACGTTGGCTTCAGTATACCGCAATGTAAATTTACTTAAAAGTAGGTTGTTGGTTAATTTACATGTTTTATTTCTGATAGAAAATGGAACTGAAAGTAGTTGCAACATTCACCTTTATTTGCGAGCATTTCCATAAATTTTGGAATATTTAGGCTGTTAGATTCTTCTAAGATAATTTTATTTACACTCGCAAAAAAGGCATGATGTTTTCAAAATTCAAAAATACAAATTGTTGATTGTAAATATTTCATTTTGTTCACTAGAGTTATAACTATTTAGTTTAACAGAATCTTTATTGATATCCGTGAAGACGCTTCCAAATGTGCCATATAAATAAATTACCAAATCATCAGTAACAAAACTGATCGCAAAAGTAATTTTCACTGTCGTTCCCAAATGCATAAGCTTTTTCTAATACAAAAAAAAGTTTTCGTTAGAAACAGAATTTTAACAGTTCTGAAGTGAGATTTAGTGATTGTTATAAGTTGACCTAAAAACGTACTCATTAATTACAATTACAAATTTCAAAATTACTAACTTCTTAATTGCTAATAAAACTATTAATGCAAAATCTATGTAGGTTCATAATGATTAGTTCTTATAAATGCAGATGATATATGTTACACCTTCTGTTGCACTTATTAAGTATAACTGTCACAAAATTCGAAACATTAACGTATAAGTACACTTGATGCATTTGTATAGTAAACATAATTATTTGCCCTAACAATTTATTACGGGTTTTAAAATCTAGTTTGCACGGAATTAAAACCACATAGTTGCTTTATTGCGTCAAATATAAGTTAAGAATGAAATTCTTAATCTTACCTTATATCCTGTTGAATTTAAGTGATGTTACAAGTTAAGCTAACAGCAGTTTTACATTTGTATATATATACTGTCAGATATTAACATTTGCTTGACTATTTTCCAGAACGCAAGCTAGTATGTTTTGAGGTTTCTTTGACTTTGTGAGGTATGTATTAAGTGTTATGCCAAAGACGCTGGCCGTAAGCATAAATGAGATTAATTTTATGCGTCATTTTTGTATTTTGCTTTGATGTGTGTCACAGGCGGCTGAATCTGGGACCATAACCTCTACCTGACTGTTTGAAGCATGTTTGTTTTAATATATGAGCAATTTTGTTGTATAAAGTTTGTCGATTTTAACGTGTATAAATGTAAATCATACAAAAATAAATCTGTGAAGCGTAAATTAACAGCAATATGAACCAAAACAGAGAATAGTCATTTTCAGTCTATTTCCAGTTCTTCCGAAAACATAAAACGTAATCTGCAATAATGTATCGCCATTATAGAAATAAAATTTATTTGATTTCAGATCAGGAAATAATTCCAAAAATCAAAACTTCAAAATTAAAATTTAAATGCGACGGAAAAAAATCATTTTCCTTTCTGTTAACTCAAATAGAAGGTAGTAGACTTTAAGGTAATGAATATATAGCGACAGAAATAATGCATTATTTTCAGAGCTTATTGAAAATGTCTGTAAAAATTGATGTAAAATATTTCTCAATCGTAACTCAATAAATCTAACCGTTAATAAATTAAAATTCCTTTGTTTTATGTATTGTAAAAAATAATAAAGAGAGAGAGAGAGAAGAAAGAAATAGCTAAAATTTTCGAATTTTAAGTCTTAATATTAGAAATTAGAAAATAACTCATAACAAAAAAGAAGAAAAACAAAACTCTGAAAGAAAATCATGAAGTAAAAAATTCTACAAATCAATATCTGCTTCTGCTTTCTTTTTAATGACACAAAATGTATTATTTTTTGTATTATGCTAAGCAAGTTTCCAGTAATAAAATGATAACATTTTATACAATATTTTAGATGCATAAGCAGAAATTTAGAATTCTATAATAGAAATTGGTTTCTTAAATTTTGTTGTAGAAACTGCATTCAGAAGCATATAACCGACTGCAAAACTTATTACAGAGTTGACCTCCGTTAAAACGAACTAAAACCGAAAATCTGCTTACCTATATTCAATCTAATTAAAAAAAATTGATCATCTCACAAAATAATGTAAAATTGATTGATATATCGAACAGAAAGAGTGATTAGTATTGTCACATCTTCCTAAATAATAACTTTAGTTTAGGAAAATGATACAAATGTATATTGAACATTAATTGCAATTATTATTACATACAGTACCTAAATATCTTTTCTGCTATTTTTCAGTTTCACCATAAGTTCTTAATTTATATAAAAAATTGCTTGGCATAAAAGTCATGATTTAGAACCGTCCCTTCAGTTATACATTTCCCTCTAAAATACACATTTATAATATGAATAAGCATCAGCCTTGAGCAAAATGCTATCTGACTGTTCAATCAAAGAACTACAATGGAATCATAGAAGCAATTAAAACCTTTGTCTAATGAATGGATCAATGGTTCTTTGACTCAATACGGGGCATAATAGAATCTCCTAAAGTATGTTAATTGTGGTGCCCTGATTTTTCAAAGGTTGTTCCACCTGCTTCGCATAGCTGTATGCTTAAAACACAAAGAAAGATGGGGATGAAGACAAACAACAGCAACCTGAAGGTGTTTTTCTTATTCTAATACTTTAAACAGGCGGTTAAAGGCTAATAATTTTTCAGCTAAAAACTGCAGAAATTCTGAGAAAGTTGGAAAAATACAAATGCTTTTCGGGGCAAGATATTCATAAAGTTCCTTTTTACCAGACTTATATACAGCTGGAATTCCGCTATAGCCGTATAAGATAACATTAAGTTATAGGAAATTGGTTTATTGTTCGTTCCAAAGCGTTACAAAAAGTTCATTTGTTGTATTTATTCTCTATAGAGGAATTTGAAAAATGCAATAACACATCAGTGCACTATTGAATAATTTAATAACCAATTGTTAATTTAATAACCATACCTGATGTTCTACATTAAACATAATTAAAAGTAATATTAAGAAGAAAATAAATAACACATGAATAGCGTTTATTATATTACAGTTTTGTAACATTCCTTCATTGCTCAAATTGTACAATATAAAGTAATTAAGTATGGCTTATTGCTGAACTGATTAAATGTAACATAATGTATGAGATTATAGTGGTTTCAAGTAATGCTGTTACTGAATATAACTGCTAAAAATAGCTTTGAAAAAACGTAAATTTATAAACACTATTATTAATTTGTTCTATTTTTTAATTACTACTATGTAAAGCTGAGTGAAAATAGTATTCATAATGATTTTACAATAATTAATCTAAATTTTTAAATTGTAATGTCACTCGACCGCTCATTTCTGGAAGGGCTAAAATTGATTGAAAGATACAAAATATTAGTTTTTGGCATGTAATATAAGTAAATGTCGAAGTTCAAGTGTAATAGAAAATGAAAATTCTGCAGAGTTTTAAGATGTTGCGAAAGAATTCTAATTTACAGCAAAAAATGCAGCAAAACTGTTCAAAATGAAAATCATAAACATATTGCTTAGGTTATGAGTGCAATGTTTAGTCTGGACATTGTTTAGATCCTTGGTGTCAATCTAAATACGTAGAAATTGATGTATCATGATGTTATGTGTTTTAGAAACTATTTGAAATCTATATAAACAGAAAATGTTAACATTAATAGATGCTTAAAAGCGAGTTAAGTTAAAAATACGCTTAGAAACCTGTTCACATAATGTCTAGTCAACCATCATAATAGTTAAATAATCATTAAATTAAAAATCAAATCATATTATTAATTATATAAATGAATTTCTAATAACCAGTATAAAATTTTAAAATCCATTTGCTCTTTTCCTAACCTTTTTTAATTTTTTGTATTAGATAGATTTTTATATAATTTTAATCATTTCTGGTTGTATGGATTCTAAGTTTATAGATTAGATTTCAAAGATATGAGTGTATAGACATTTATCATCATATATTATACAGGTGTCATTTGTTAATTATTTATTTATTCATCATATTTTGCAAAAGACTTTCCCAAACTATGATCAACAACAGCAAATACATTATAAGCGAATACACAAATTGGATATGTAATTTTTCATTAGCATCTTTGTAGCGATCGCCGTTGTTTTACATATTACTGTGTGAATCCTTTTTTCTACTATATCTATTGTTATGTGAGATTCACATTGAATGTGTTATCCAATTTTTAAATATCTTATCTAAAAAAATCCAGATTTTTAAATCTGGCCTCTCAAGCCCCAATTCATTATTAGAATTAACTTTTCTTTCATTTAATTTTGTATAAAAGCTTCTTTCTTTATTCCTCCATACAGAATTCAAGGAATCTGTGGTAATTGGATATTCTCTCACAAACACATTTTATAATTGTATGCAGACTTTATCCTCGTCATTTGTTTCTCAGATTTGTTTTTGTGCTGTATTTTCTAGTTGAAAATTATCCGATCTAAGATTTTATAAAAATTAAAATGCTTAAACGTACAGTAGAGCTTATTTTGTCTCTGATAAACTTACATAAACTTTAACACCATAGTAATTACGTTCAAATACGAGCACCAGCCTTCGAAAGCTTACTTTCTTACAATGAGGGGATTGTCTACAGGATGTATAAAATAAAAGGAAGAAAAGGTCAAAAGTATGCGAACGCAATGCAAATCAACAATACGGGAAAGCAAACAGACTAATAGTAAATGAAATCAAAAAGTCCAACAATAAGTGGAAGCAAAGAAGCTGACAACGGGTGAAACTCAAAAAAGCAGTAATGAAAAAATAGCAAAGAGGCCTACAGCAAGCAAATGTAGTAAGCATTGGTAAAAGAAAAGAGATTAACAATAAACAAAAGCAATAAAAAAAAGGATGATGATAGAAATATGATCAATCCGTGATTTCTGTCTAACGAATGAAGAGACCCAAGACCCTGCCTTAAAGAAAGTTTAGGTAATGGTTTTAAGTACTATAATGTTTTCTTAAAGTGCTGAGAAGACTATCAAACTTTAGTTTTCGAAATAAAATGATCTAAAATTCTCTTGAAATTAATGCAACATTTTCCTGAAGTTAACTCCGAAGTAAGAATGAATTGCGCTTAATTCTAAAACTGGCACCTCTGTTAACTCTATCTCATGTCAAAGGAAAAACCCTTGTAAAATGTCATAAAGTTTAAACTTAAGAAGGTCCTGAAAGAGGATTAAGGTATCATCATCCACCTCAAATACTAATAAAAGAAGTTTTATAGATAATCTTGCTTTATTTTTGGTTGCTTTATTAAACACGAACATGAAATAAGTTTAAAAAATGTATATGTCGAATAAAAAATCTTTTATTGATTTATGTTGTCTAAACGAACTTTTTGAGGGCAAAATTGAGAATATATTTATTGTTATTGAAACATAACATTATGAAACCACATGTATACCGTTGTGTTCGATGAGCTTTTGCTATTCTGTGGTTTCTGATTTAAAAAAAACTGTGAAGCGTGATTTTCGTAGGCCTCTTTGAAACTAGCCTAACACTAACCAGGCAGTTCTGTAGAAACCGAAGCAAATGATAGTTTGAGGTGCTAGGCCCGGCTTTATGGTAGCCTTTCAGCCAAGTTTTCTCAATTCTTTCAAAATATATGCAGTCTTCCACTATCAGCTAAGTAAACTGTCTGATTTCGACAGCACAGATTCGAGTCTATCATTCTGGGTGCAGCAAGGAATATCTTGGAACACCTGGATATCTTGGAGCGTCTTGAGCAACTTGAAGTGATCCAGAGCAACATTTTCAAGCAGCATCTTGAAGATTGGAACTGCCGGAATGAAAGCGACCAAATCATCTTTTGGCTGTTGCTTTTGATAACTTAACTTGCCCATTAGCAACAGAAATTTCTCCATGGGCTTGCACAGCATTTCTGCTTTTATCGAAACCAAATTATGAAATGAAGCGCATTTTTGCGGAAAGTTCACTCATCTTTACGGACCAATACCTTAGATCTGAGTAGAACTCCAGCACGTTTTCCGCGCTTTCTAACTTCAAATGTTCGCTTTCAAATGAAACCAACCTAACGCTCTCAAAAACGCATATATCCTGAGATTTAGGACACTAACGCTATCTCGTGTATAAAAGGCTCAATATATTATAGACTGACTACCCATGTTTCATTTATTTCGTACTCTGAAAGACAATGACATTTTTGTTATTTAAATATAATTTTCATTATTTTAATTTAAAATACTTATTTTTATCAATGCTCATTATTAACAATTTAATCAATTATCAATTTAATTTAATTTAATTAACAATTTAATTATAAACAACTTATTTTTAACAATTTTATCAGATGGGCTCAAGTCAAGGATATTTTTGTAGATGAAAGGCAGGGAAACTTTGTAGGTCATAGATTAGGAGTTGTTGTAGGTCAGTTACTGCGATTCGTTGTAGGTCGAAGATTGGAAATGAATTTGGATTGTGAATTAAAGATTTGGAATCGTTGTAAATTGAAGATTGGGAATCATTGTACAAAAACAAATAAGGAATCGTTGTAGGTCATAGATTGGGAATCATTGCAGATATCACGTCTAGGAAAGCTGTAAGTCAAAGATTGAAAATCTCTGTCCTACTTTTAAAAACTGTGTTTACATTAATGGAGATACATTCCTATGTGTTTTACCATATAATCAATTTATTCGTCAACCATGTTTATGATATGCATTAGTATTATTTTCTCTAGTACTTTTAACAATTCTGTATTAAAACCCAGTATTTTAAAAATAACGAAGCAGATTAAAATTATTTTACATTATTATATTTTCATTCTTTAATAAATTATATTTTATTGGTGTTTATACACAGATTTATGTACACTAAAATAAAACTTTATTTTTGTATGAAGTGAAAGAATATGAATTTTGCCTTAATTGTTAGGGTGCGCTGAACTGTAATAATACAAAATGAGCATTATCTGGTTTTGAAACATTGCAAGAACTCTGTTTTATCAAGCTACATTAGTTTATTTCGATCAGATGCATGAATAGCTTCAAATTAAAATTATATCTGATTTCATTAAAAGTTTTAAGTTATTATAAATTGTATATAGTGGCCGTTTCTATTAGCTCTGAAGCTGTCTGTTGGTAAATCCAACTGTCTTTTCAGAGCATCCCTGAATAACAGACACAGCATCCTTCTGACACATATTTCATACGAGGTATGAAAATGAAGTTTGCTGTTTTCGCAGATACTACACTCTTCTTTCTTGATGCGTAATTACGATGAAACTTTTATCGTGTTTCTATAAAGTACACATATAATTCCCACGTTTTATGTAACTTTTATTATTTAAATCGTAGTTTCCCAATGTGGGCATTATCGCCACTGTGAGGGTCTATCTAGGAACGTCTTAGGGGCTCTAAGAAGGCTATAGGGCTGTAAGAAGGGGTTAAAAAACAAGTGAGCAACAAGAACACACTTGGAAAATTTGATTGCTTAAAAACAATTTTTAAACCTTCACGTGTTTACACAAATATTACAATCACGCATGTTTACAAGAATAATACCAAATCATGTCAATCAGTCCTTCACACGAAATGGTCATTGCTCCAAGAAGTCTCGTTTTTCTGGTCCAAGACATCGGACTTTACTATCAGTACATTGTTGGCTAGTTTCAAAAAAAAAAAAAAAAAAACATGACTCAAATCCCAATTTGCAGTGATTATCCAGCACGTTCAAGTAATATGCGCTTTAAGAAGCATGCTGCAGGTACACTACTGCGCATACTGTGTCAAGAACCTGTGCTTGTTTTGCAAATTATTTACCATTAACGTTCTGAAAAATCTTTAATTGTTGTCATTCTTTTTGCGTAACTGAATAATTTCATGCAGTAAATACCTAAAACTTTTATGCATATTCAGTCAGTGCCTATACACCAGATTCCAACTACAACTAATATATCATTGCTGCAAGGCTAGGGGTGCCGAAGAAAATAAAACTCGAAACAGAGCAAGAACAAAATACAATTTGGGAAACTATGATTTAAACAATGGATATCATAGCTGATTGATTCATATGCATGTATGAGGTTTGCATAAGACTTGTATAAGAATCTCATACGAATTTTGTTAAGTTTTCTTTATCTGAGACGTAGTGTCTGAATTCATTCCTCTTTATGGGGCATTAGGTAGTTCTAAATTAGTTATTAAGTGTTAATAAAAGAAAAAAAGTTGAAGTTAAATATGCCCATTAAGTTGCCCTGGTTTGGAGAATTAACAAAAATTATCTTAGGTTTCTAGGATTTCATATCAATTAACCAGTTATCTTATTAATTTGTCTGTACTTTTTCTTCTCTTTGCGTTGGTTCCTCCAAGGATGCAGATTAGTTAATGTACTTAAGCACAGAGTTATTGAGTTCGAGAAACAGCCTTTGGCAGCTATCGCTGATCATTACTCTATTATTTCTCCCTGCAAACGAATTACTTAAATCGACTTTAGCTTTGCTAGCCGTAGTTGCTTCGTGAAAAACTGAGACTTGGGCCAAAACTTAGCAAGTAAGCTAAACTTACTTTGTATTTAATATTTTGACTTGAATATTTGTCCCAAATTTGCCTCAAGTTGCGGATATTTTATTTTCTGCTGTTGTTACTAGGTAGTGTAATTGTCAGGCTGACGGCTAAATAAAAAGGTTCGTTTTAAACCTTCATCTGAGTTTGAGTTTTTTACTCCAGTTACGATGGGGCATAAATTGTCTGAGTGTCTTTACATTTCAGGGACTTAACAATTAGAGTAGTATGAATATTTTTTTAGGTTTTTATTCAGTTCGTTTCGAAGTTATGCAAAAGTCAGAAAAGGTGCAGTCAAAAAAGGTTAATAGGTTTCGAAGACTTTCTTAAAAATGCTTTTTCATATTTAGTGTGAAAATAAATGACTATTTTGGAAAAAGTTTTTTCCGTGTTACAAAACTAGTTATGACCTCCAGAATTTTAATGGAGAAAATATTATATCTCTTAGTAAAATTAATTTGCATATTATTTGTTATGATGATGAATATGAACTTATTGCATATGATAAAAAATAGTGATAATGTAGCTTGTTTGAAACCCACTTTAATTTTTTTAATTAATTCTACATTAAATTTTTATGTAAATCCATTAGGTTTCACTATTGTTTCTCCCACAGTTTGTTTAATACAAAAAAGAATTTTGCCAAAATATACTTATCTTTAGTTTCCTAATTTTTATGACATATTTGGCAATATTTCAAATTTTACCTCTTGAAGAATAGAAACTTAATTTGGTCCTTGTATGTAATAGTTTTCTGTGAAAGATATGAGGAATTGAAATACTTTCTGAAGATTCTCTAAAAACGAAAGTTCGGTATTCCAGAGAGTAATGTTTTTCAATTTAAATTAAATTCCTCCTCATATACAATGTCTTTTACTCTTTATAGTTCCATGTGTTCCTTCTTATACTATTTCTCTGTCTTTGATTTTCAATCTTAGATCTTCATGCTATCGTCCTATCTGAGCTTTCAGCTAAGATTCAAAAGATTTGTATTTGAAAGGAATGAGTAAAGAGAACAATAGCAATTTGGGTATCGGTATGCTCCACAGAACTATTTACAATTGCTTTTATTTTTAAATTTTACATTTACTTCTATTTTTTACACAATCAAAACAATTTTATTTATAAATTAAATGTAAATATTTATGTATCAGTATGTTTCGTAGAATCCTCTATATTTTTGTTTTAGAAATTACATTGACGTCTACATTTACTTTTATGAGTAATACTTTACGTCCATATTTGTTTTATAAGTATTTAAAATAATTTTATTTATAAAGTATAAGTAAATATTTTTATGTAAGTGGGTTTTGCTTAATCATTTACATTTACTTTTGATTTATAAATAGCATTTGCATCTGCATTTACTTCATGAACATCTAAAATATTTTTATTTAAAAATTATATGTAATTATTAATTTATCAATATGCTTCTTATATCATCTAAATTTACTTCTAATTTATAAATTAATACTATTATTCAACATTCCTTTCAAATATGAATTTCTTTATTAGTTGATTTCTGCACAAAAGGGTTTTTTAAATAATGCCATTTTAAATGTTTGTAGAAACAACTTCATGTGTATATGTATGGATACAATACAAAGTTTTCACATCTGCTCACTTCTTTTACATTTGAGTAGAATGTTTTATCTATTTCTTTCTTTCTATATTCTCTTATCTATTCTAATTAACATTCTAATGCACATCTATTGGTTGCGGTCAACTTTTAAAACGAACAGCTGAATATTTTATTCTAAATATAGTCCGAAATTTATTGTTTTCTTCTTAAAGAGTATTCTTGATTTTGCTGTTGACTAGAAAGACAGTATTCTGGAATTTATTCTTTGTCCAAATGAAATAAATGTCCCAAATGTTCATGAAAAATTGACTGTTCACTCAATTTCCTTTCTGCAGCTTTAAATTTAATTAATGGTAATTTTCCCCTTATTTTCATACTTTCATTGCAAGCTGCTTACACCTGAGTATTATGTTTAAATATTCACATTTTGGGAACTATTTAAATACATTTTTAATTCATTGATGACAATACTGCTACTGTGGATGCTTGTAGGTGTGCCCATTCCAGATGTATGCATGTAATATTTATTCTATCAAAAGTAATGGCATATATAATGCAAACCTCATACAAATATACCTCATGAGGTTACATCCATACACGATTTATAAATGTATTTCAGGTTGAAATGATGACATAAATACTTATTAAATAAAATTTACAAAAGAACGTTTTGTATTTTGGAAAGATGCATTGTTTGATATTGCCGATTTTTAACTAAGAAACCACCTAAATTAGGTTTATATTTATTTACTATTTAATACTTTAAAAACAAATATTGTTTTCTTCATAACTACAGGTTTTAAGCTTTTAATAAATTTGTTTAAATTGAATTATTGAGTAACATCTCATTAGAAGATCGTCTGGCTGAAAAACGTAATTCTACTAACTGAATTTTCTTTCAGAAACTGTATTTATGGTACAATGCGTTATGTCACTATTAATCTGTTCTTCGTGCATAATATGTACTAGGTTAACTTGTACGTGAAATTAACGAGTTTATATAACAGATAAGAATTTTTTCTCTTTAAAAAGTATAGAATTTTATAATAATTTTACTGTGAAAACCGGGGGAATCAAATTTGGAATAAAATGCTAAATTTATGATGTAGAAATGTTCTTTATACGAAGCATATTTTATGATTGATAAGAAACTGTTACTTATTAATACTCTAACAATACGGCGAAACAGAATGAAATTTTATAGTTCTTAATTACGGAGACGAAATTTATTTTGTACAAAATAAGGTCAGCACAATAGATCGAAATGCAATAAAACAATGGATCGAAAATTCAATAAAATTGTAGTTAATTTTTGAAATTATCATCTGTCTAGATCAGTTTTGGAAATCTGACATTTTATTGTGTTATATATTTAATAAAATTATTTTAAATACTCAAAATATATGCTCATAAAGAAGAAAACTGTTTAGTCAAGCTATGAGATAGCTTATGGAATTATTCTATAACTTAATTTTTAGAAATTTTTAACCCATTCAGGTTTTTTTAGGTAAATTAATTCTAAACCTTAAAAATCAAAACCAGTATAGAACAATGCAGTGAAAACTCAAAGTTCATACCATTATTATAATTAAAGTTAAAAAATAAAAAAGGCGCTTAAAATAATTTACATAATTCTTACTTCTGTCTTTTCTACTAAAATGAAAATCTTAAAATTCGATACAATTTCTAAACTACTTATTTATCTAGGTAAATATATCGAGTAACAGTTTTGAAAAGTTTAACCGCCATTTTGTATTTCTTCATGCTCATAGTCCCATGGCATGCTATAGAATATTTTAATAAATGAATCGATTGGTTGCACGGTTGGATATCTGTTATCCGAAATACTTATAAAAACAGGATTTTGGATCATAGATGTGCATACACGTAGACAAAAAAATATCATTTTTGTTCTTAGTTTTCCGATTACTGCTGATTGCATTTGCTCCATGGTATTTATTTTTAGTTAACGTCAAAGATCAAATATTTCAAAATATTACATACGTCACGGACATAAATATTGCTATCCTGAAGGATGAATGTTAAAATCAGTAGTTAAGAATAGCATGTTTAAAATCATAGGGCATTTTAACTTTAAGGGGAATAGTTTAAAATGATGAAACAGCAGCCTACAGGGAAGGAAATTATTCCGTGAAAAAAGAAAAAAAATAACACTAGTTTTACTTTTCTTATCGCGCGGTAAGAATCACTGATTAAATTAAATATTTTGCTTAAAATATAGTCCGAACTGTTATTGTAAACAAATGCCCTCTTATCGTAGCAGTAATGCTGTTAGTTGCATAGTATGGTAATGCTTTTAAAGTTTATAATTATGAAACTACACTTCAAATTGACATTATAGTTCTAAAATAACTACTGTAGCTCCAGAAGTAACGCATTTGTTAATGTTTTTATGTTTTTCAGGACAGCTTGCGTTAATCGACGCGTTTATATATTGATGCGTTTATATTTCTTACGTGTAAGAAAGTTTTCTTGACATTTCATTATTAATATTTGCCTCATCAGTAATCTTAGTACTATAAGGTATAATCTTATTCATTGTAAAAAAGGGATTTCTTTCCTTGACAATTTTTATAATGGAATTGTAAAAATAATTCTGACAATTTTACTTGTACAAACATGAAAAAAAAGAAATGTAGTAACATATAAATGACTTTACCGCCATTGAAAAACAAATATTATTACACATCACTGTTAATCCTTTCATCTAGCTATTGAAAAAGCTTACAGAAATTTTCAATCTCAATTTTAAATCAAAGTATTTCGGAAAAAATATTTGAGTCAAAGTATTTGGAATTCAAAGTATTTTGGAAAATTTCTAACATAATATCATATCACAATTCCGATTGTTTTCACTGTACTTAAAAGAAATATAAAAATTCGAATACTAGAATTTCAGATAACAGGTATCCAGCTTCAAATTTTATGGCATTTTATTATTTGTAATCAATTTCTAAAAAGAATGTTTCTCAAAATTTCTTTTTTGTAATTAATAATGACTCTTAGCACATGAAGAGTGTAAAAAATCCATCAGCAGTTGGAACTTGGACTGTGTAATATAACTTTAAATAATAAAGTTTCCAGATTTAAATGTAGTGGGCGTAATATTCCTCTAAAATCTGGTGTTTCTAGGAATGATGTGAACTGGCCTGTTATTTCGTCATATCATGTTTTGTAGTTCTTATTAAAATTTCACCGTGAAACAAATCATTCATTGTCAATGAAACAAAAAACAAATCTTGTTCGGCATCAGTCTGTGTAATAAATATGGAAATAAAAAAATTCTCTGAAATAATCTCTGCTTTCATTTTCTTTGGTCTCTTTTTGTCATAATAATTCATAGGAAAAAATTGGGTATCCAGGGGATAATTTCTAAATGCAACTTAAACCTTATTCCTTCACATAATAACAAAAATTAAACAGCATTCATTTAGTCCACATAAATTGTTTTTATAACTACAGAGAAAATTCATAATTTCATTAACTGTTTAAATATAACAAATCAACCACGCAACGGATACTAAATTTTACTACACGAAGTGTAGATTACTAAATTTTACTACACTAAAAAAAATTTCTATAATGTTATTAAACTAAAATATTAGGTCAATCTCATATAAAATCTTTAAATGTTTTTCACTATGATTATCAGAGGATAATTTTGTAGAAGCAAGTTATGTACCCTCATATAATAACAAAAATTAAGCATCATCTTTGTAATCCACGTAAGTTCTTTTTTAACTTATGCAAGATTATTTGTAATTCAGTAAAATGTTAAAAAAATAACAAATGAACCTTGCAACTGATGCTGAATTTAATTGCACTAAAATAGAACTTCCCTTTATTATATCACAAGCGGAAATACCCGATGCCAGTTAAGTTAGAGTGAGAGTAACAGAGAAAATAAACAATGCTCTAACAACAGAGAGAACAATACCGCTGCAATCCTTCTGCAACAACGATGCAAAAAATACGATTCATAGTCATACATTTTTCAGTCTGATGCGATATGGAACCCACATAAAAAACTTCGATGGAAAAATAAACTAATACTCTCTCATTATATCGGCAACAATGGCAAGCAATTTTTAATGATTTTCGTCTTTCTAATCAAATGGTCGTGAAAGCTCAAGTTCCCTTCAGTATTTCACCTATATTCAAATTTAGTCGATTAAATTTGTCAAAATATTTATCATAATTTATCAAAACTGGGACAAACAAACAAAGACACTTTCTTCTTTATAAATATAAATTTCGTAAAACTTACAAATTTTTGATTAACAAACTCTACGATTTGAAAGCGAGCAGTGGAAACATTTTTCGAAGTAAAGCATTTTTATCTTCAACGCGCGACTGTTGCCACTGGGAAAAATAAGTGCGAAAATTAGCATTTTTAGAGTTTTTAACATCTCGACTGATTAAAGTTGTACGAAGATGGGAACAGCTCAAATGGCTTCCCACAAATTTTTGGAATCGGAAATCTCGAATCTGTGTATATTTAATGTTTGGAAATGCCATTTTGTTTCATTAGAAATTTTTTACTAAGAAACTCTACGATTTGAAGGCGAGTAGTGGCAACAGTTTTCCAAGTAAAGCAGATTTTATCTCCAGTATGCGAGACTGTTGCCACTCGGAAAAATGAGAGCAAAGATTAGCGTTTCCAGAGTTTTTAATTAGTATGTCTGATTTTTTTTTTTTTTTTTTTTTTTTTTTTTTTTCTTTTAAGTGGACGTTGATCTTTTTCAGGACGCAGAAAAGAATTGTAGAAAGTTTGGTGACGATAGCTATAGTGTGGCAGAGTTAATCGTAAACACACAAACAAACAAACATTCTTTTTTATATATAGAGATAAGATTGCATTTTTTTATTATTATTTTGTTATAATAAAATATTTTATTACTCTAAAATAGAGTTTATTCTTAGTGTAAATTTTATTAGACTTTTAACAAATTCCATTGCACTAAAATAAAGTTTAACTTAAATTTATCCAATATCTCTTATATATTTCACAAATTTTGAATCTGTCAGCTTTATCTGATATGACGTATATCTCTGCGTCACTGGAAGGATTTACTTGAACACATTAGAAGAATGCTTATAATTAAATGAAAATGATGATTAGCTCTTTTCATGAAGGCAGTTGTTTAACTCACAGCAGAGAAATACATCTGCTTCAAGTTGATCGTAAACATTTTATAGGTTATAATTCAAATTTTTTTTCAGAAAATTTATACAATTATTTAAAAATACAAATTTTAAAAATTAATCATAAAAAATAGGTGAATTTTGTTTGGAGTGAAGCTAAATTTCGAACTGTAAAAAGAAGGAATTAAGTAAGTGTAACACAAAAAAGATATTAATAAATACACACCAAATAGAATTAACATTGAGGAGCGAAAATTTTGAGAGCTAATTTTTTAAGAACTACTCGTGCTATTTTTACAAAACTGGCAGTTTGGCATAATTTGAGTAGTAAAATCGAAATATGTAAAAAATTTGTTATGCCATTTTAGAAAAAGTCCGATTTTATGTCCAAATACCTATATTAGAACAAGACTATATATAAATCTAATACATATCCTAAAGTCGGGCTTTCCAGACATGGAAACAGCAATTTGAATTTCATCAATCGGGCCAGTAGAACTGGAGATATACATCTTTCCCCCTACCTTTTTTTTTTTGCAGTGTAGATATATGTATATATATAAACCAATAATTCACAGTGAATTATAATACGAAAACTTTCCATATATCATCTCCAACGAAAATATATATATATATATGTGTATGTGCGTGTATATG